>MQUG01003873.1:0-13563 GCA_007213375.1 Steinernema feltiae | reverse complement strand
TTCTGCTGTGCCTGATCTGTTTCGCTTTGTTACAGCAGCTCAAAGAACTCCTGACATCCATTCTTCAAACGCAAATGGCGCCTGATCGGTCAGAGTGTGTGTTGTTCAGCATGTTACAACACGAACGCGGAAACGCCATGTGTTGGTTGTGTCATTGCTGTGCTGGTTTGTAAATCGACACAATTTGACCCGAAGCAGCTGCAATCCTGGGATTGAGAACTGAAAGTCTAAAAGACGAATCGGCATCGGCTGCCGTTTGAGGACCACAAAGATGGAATGCAATGAACTACGGTACTATAGAAAGGAAGAGCACGCAAGTGCACACCTGAGCGTTTCAGCCGCACATGCAACGACTACAAACAGCGTTTCCCCTCCTGGGAACCCAGCTGGCAGAGCCTAAATCTCATAAATCCGTTCATGATTCACGTTTTCGCCGCTCCAAAACCACGCTGTTATTACTTCCTCGCTGCCTACCGGTTCATCTGGCGCAATTATAGCGCGAAACGATCATATTTTGTGACTCAACGCAAACACAAAAGCGTCCAAATTGATCACAGCGGTTGTGTAATAGGCCAGGGCGGGATTAGAGCGCGGCGGATAAAGCGCGATCCGCGCCGAGTGCAAAGTCAGATCATCATGTCCTCTCTGAAGCTCTTCGTCCTTCTTGGCCTCGTGGCCCTCAGCCTCGCTTTCCCCATCCCCACCGATCAGGAGGAAAAGGATATCTACGGTATACTGTAGTCCTGAGGTTCAAGATTCGATTGCTTCCGAGTTTCAGACATCCTCCCCGAGGAGATCAAGAAGTTCTACCACGAGCTGACCGAAGCCGATCTCGCCGTCTTCCAGAAGCTGAAGCCTCAGCTCAAGAACAAAGACGATGCCGAGAGCTACGAGCTCATCAAGGCCGAGAACCCCTCGCTCGCCGACCGCGTGAAGGCGATGTACACGGCCATCTACACCAAGATTGAGAATCTCTCGACCGAACCGAAGCAGTACCTGACTAACGTAAGGATTACGGTATCGAACGGAAGAATACAAATGTAATTCCAGTTGATCCACGCGATCGAAGAGATTGACGCGAGCACCACCGAGCAGTGGTTCGAGAAGCTCGACAAGGCGGTCAACGCGGCCGGAAAACCCGCGCAGGGCGTTCAGAACGAGATTGTCCAGATCTTCCCCACGCTCAAGAACCTTTGGTACGATATGTAATCTGTAATTGCCATATTTGGGGCTAATAAATTATCCTGCATTGATAGTTTTTGACAGTTTTGCCCTCGCCTTTTCCCGCTTGAAATGTTAAGGTTCAACAAAACAGCATTCCGCGAAAACGACAACTGTCGTTTTCGCAGCTTTGAACTGAATGGACGAGAGTGGGAACTGATTGATGCTTCGAGCAGTGCATCTTGGTGTTCGGATTCCACAAACAGATCAAAGTCTTGAGGATAGAGGAGTAATGTGTTGATGTAACGCTAGTGTTGATGTCCTGGGTCTCTAAAACAGATAACACAACAGGCTAAAACGGACATTTGCATTGAAACTTAGGAAACTGAAATTTATGATTTATGATTTTCAGGAATAACGAGTATTAGTAGAGTTTGAAGATGACTTCGTCAGTATCGTGCAACTCAAAGAGTTGCTCGAACATCAGATGCCGACCAGGTGCTCTCTATGGACGCTTCTGACAGAGAAGTGCAACAAACAACAAACGAGCGACAAATGAGATCACAGCGAATCAAACCATTCATGACTTTAGCCCAAACGTAGCTCTCTTGGTTCGGGGTTATGTGAGCATCATTCACGCCTGTGTCGTTTCGCTCAACGATCAATCCCGTTTGATTGGTGCTAATCCGAGAGTTTCTGCAGTTTACACGGCTCGGTTGATAACACTTGTTCGTGTTAAAGCTCGTGGGTGATTCGTAATCCTCTTGAAGGTCGATTGAAACGTGCAAAACCGCATTTGTTCGGCTACGGTAATTTGCTCGACATTTTCCCGTTTCAGTAGCCAAAACAGAGTTTTTGCTCTCATTCACCACAATTCAACGTTCATTAGCCACAAAGCGGCACACATTCCGATTGCGGTCATGTCACGGAAGGACACAAATCAGCTCGTTTGATGTTCAAACTCAAACAAACCTCTAATTGCCCTATGGAAGCTGTTCAAACCGTCGGATTTGCGGCAATTAAACGGGAATTGGGCGTGCGCACGACCTAAAACTGCACTATAAAAGCATCGGCACGCAGCGACCTGATCAACTCATCAATCCACAATGGCCTTCAAGCTTACCGTACTCCTCCTCGCCGTCTTCGCTGTCGCCGCGTTCGCTCTGCCGGTGCCTTCGAATGTAGAAGACAAGGAGTTCTTCGGTGGGTTACTGTAGTTTGCTCTCAATTTGAGGATCTGCATTCAGACGTGCTCCCCGAGGAGATCAAGAGTTTCTACTCGTCGATGAGCGACGCGGACGTCGCGGTCTTCTCGGAGCTTCTGCCGCAACTCGACGGCAAAGACGACAAACAGGCCTACGAGATCATCAAGGCAAAGGACCCTGTGCTCGCTGAGCGTGCCAAGAACCTCTACCAAGTGGTCTACGGCAAGATCAACTCTCTTCCAGAGGTCCCCAAGAAGTTCATGTTCGAAGTGAGCGCAATTTGATCGAGAATTACCGTAAAATCGCGATTTTCAGCTCCTCGCCGCTGTGGAGACGTTCAACGACGCGCGCATCAAGCAGGTCGTCGCGCAGGCCGTCGGTCTTCCCAAGGAAGCCAAAGACGCGATTCTCACCGTCTTCCCAACCCTTCGTCCCATCTTGAAGGTCTAAATCCGCGTCAGCTCCGCTTTTCTGCTTTAAATTTCATCTTTGACAATAAACGCGATTTGCTTATGAGTACCGTAACCCTTTGGAGACCAATTTGCGCCAACTGGAATATTGCAGGGGTGAAAAGTCGTTTGCTGGATTGAACAACAAAGCGGCGATGCGGTGATCCGTGCGAATAACTCGTTTGTGGACTCAATATCGACGGATTTTGACCTTGAACTGAGATTTACAGATTGCAGAGCTTGATATCCGGAGTTTGGACTTCAGTCGCCCAACAACTGATCGAATCCTTAGATGGCACAAGTGCGGAGATGACGGTACACTTTGAGGACTAATCCCAGGCCCCGTGCATCCCTAAACGTGTCACTTCGCAGCCAATTAAGTAGAATCATGACGTTAGCCGAAAAACCACGAGCGGAGAACCGGATTTCAGTCGCATTCACATGGTTTCGCGTCCAATTTGCTCCAATCTGGCGGTGCAGATAGCTGCACCGATCCGTGTCATCTCTGGATGGACGAACAGCGGAGAAATGGTTCAGATCAGACGTTAATCAAGCCGGTATTAAGTTACCGTACGCTCAAAAGGCCAAACTATCGACCTGAAACCGCTTCCGTTAGCCTAATCAGCATTTCCATGATGAAGCGCCCACCGGTGGACATCGAAACAGAAAACGGCATCCATAATGCATCATTTTGGCCATTTAATTCTGTTTTCACCATATTTTCAGTTCAGTTCAGTTGCATTGCCGGGTTACTGTAGCCCCCAATGTGTTCATCACTTCCACAGGCCGCTCATCGACGAGTTCCTTCCGCCGCCGTGCACACCCTGACGCCTATGCAAAACAACTGACTTCCCTAAAACCCCAAAAACAATCCCAATCGATCAATACAACAAACATTACACCCTCCCGCTCGCATTCTCCCTCAGGGAAGAAGAATCGATCTCGCTCGCTCCTCGCGTGCAAACGGCGCCTTTCTGTTTCATCTTGTCAGACGCGCCGTTTCCGACGCGTCATTCCAATGAATATTTGACGAGTGAAACAATTCCGATTCGCTCGTTTGGAGTCGAAGATGGCGCCGCCGCCGCCGCTCCCCAAGGACATAAGGCGGCCGTCTTCACTTCATTTGTCCTCTTGATTGTGGCTAATCCCTGGCCGCAGCCACCGCCACTGCCAGAGCTTAAAGTATCTTCGTCGGGGGCGAGCGGTAGCCCTCAGGCCCTCGTGTTGGTGTTGTCCTCGCCCTCCAGGCCCCGCGTGCACGCATTAAACGCGGACGGTCTGACGCGCACACGGGGGCGTCCGTATCGCTATTCCGTTGCCGCCGCCGCCGCTATACAACTGTGCAACAACCTGAGGAGCTTCAGAGCGAGCGAGCGAATAGTTTAATAACAGCGTCGTCTTCCCGCACGCAGCAAGAAGCTCCTCGCGAGCTTCTTTGGCCCACCGACCCACCGAAACGACAATTGTCGCGGCTGTTTGCTCGCGAATGGACCTCGAGGAGCGCGCCGAACCCCCGCGCCCCTCTCCACAGTCCTCTTTTGAACCCAGAACGCGACGCGTCACCGTCGGTCGCGTGTGTTTGTGGAGTTCGTACGTTCGGTCCGGTCAACGACGGCGACAGCGACGGTGACGAGGAAGGACGACCGTGAGAGCGAGAGATGTTCTTTCCTTCTATTGATCGATCCGTCCGTCGTTGACGATCGTTTGTTGCGGCCGCCACCGCCATTGCGAGCGAGGGATCTGTTTGCTGCTGATGACCGCAGATGGGTCTATCCGCTCATATCCGATTGACTGTACGTTGCTGCTGCTGCGGCGACTGCTGTACTGTGAGCGGCTGTCCGTCCCGTTTATTGCGATTTTTGGGTTGATTTTTGAAGGCGAATCACGTCGTATAATTTGCACTTTGAACGTTCGGACGTTTCGATTTGGCGCATTTGAATTGGAATGTTCGGCTGATAGGGTCTATTCGAAGGGCGTCTCTTTGTCTGCCTTTTGAATTGGTTCTGTTTGGGTTGCTTTTGGGTGCAGATTTGACTCTTCTCTGTATTTGAACGCTGCTAACTCCCAATTCTGCTCTGATTTATCAACTAACTCACTTGAATTGCATCATTCGAGTACAAACATCATTCAATTAGTCTTTTTCAAACTTCATTAGACTTAAAAGAGTCCTCATGGCCAGCTGTTTCGTCAAATCTGCTAATCTTCATGTATAAAAACTGGTTTCAAGGCTGCCATCACAATTGAAGCCTTAATTGTGAGCTTAATTCAAATAGAGACTGTTGTAGACTAGACTTTCTCTGACCTCAAACGTCCTAAAGCAGAAATTTCAATTTTAATATTGAAGCTAATCTAATCGTTTGATCTCGCTTGGTTGCGCCCGCGGCCAAGCGTTGATGCGATGTTTACCAACAAGATTGTGTTCAATTGGAAGTAAACATGTCGTGTTTACGATTGCCCGCTTGTTCAGGAACTTCAGCTGTCAGGGTTCAACGAATAAGCGTGTTAGGCAGCGAGCATTCGCTTAGTTTACGGTAGCTCTAGTTCTTGTTTTTGGTTCGGTTCCCCTCGAAACCGTTTGATTCTGTTTGAACTCGACATTTCGATTCTCTTGGGCTCAAACTTGTAAGAGAACAGGCTAACGTGCTTGTGTGTCTTTCTATCGTTTCAACGCGTAAAATTCCTTTTCTCAATTCTATTTTTACGCCTTTTCGTGCATCGCATTTGTCATCACGCGCTCGCCGCCCAGCTTCTCCACTACCCGATGACTCAATTCCTAATTTCTTCCGCGCGTCGAACACTTTGTTTCCTTGTTTTCGCCCTCTTCCACGCCTTCCTCCCCCACTCCTCGCCTCCATGATCCACTCCTCGCTCGTTGCAGGCTATGGCCCACTTGGTCGAAAGCGCGTCGCCGGTGGACGGCACGTGGAAACTGCCGGTGTTCATCACCGACCTCAACATCCAGCGCGATGTGTACGTTCGCGGCGATCAGCACATCGGAGGCGTCATGCTGAAGCTCGTGGAGCAAGTTGACGGTAGTGACAGGAGGCGGTGGTGTTGAGTGGCTGACGGAACGATGTTTAGACGTTCAACGCGATTGGAGCGACCACGCGCTCTGGTGGCCCGACAAATGCCGCTGGCTGACGCATACGAGAAGCACGCTGGATCAGCTCGGAATCACCGCCGCCACTTATGTCGAGTTTACGCCGATGCACAAGATGGCGCTGTAAGCGGATTCTGTTTGTTTCAGAGCGGGGAAGCAGAGGGAGGGCTGGAAACGCTGGAAAACAAGCCGCAACTTTTGATTACTGTAATTAGCGGCAGTTTTGTGAATCAGCATGAGCGACGCTTAAGAATCAACGTTACAACAGGTCTACTTACCGTAATCTCGGAAAATAATCCAACTTTAAAGCATCAAATGTAGAGGAAACAGCTTGTAGGTGCAAAGACCATGCTTTAAACAGTAAATCGAGTTAGCTACCGTAACCTCTCCAAGTCAAAATCAGAGATTTGAATCCTAAACAAGATTAGATGTCCAATGAGACAAAATCCACATGAAAACGTCCAAATTCCAACCTAATCACCTTCCGTCGTTCAGCGTGCAACTTCCCGACCTCCAAGAAATCGAAGTTTTCCTCGATTTCTCCGTCAACATCGTCCGCGCGGTGCAGGAACTCTGCCGCGAGCTCGGAATCCGCTACTCGGAGGAGCTCTCGCTGAAGCGCTACTTCAAGCCCGAAGCGCTCCGTCGAGGCGTCGGCTACGAATCGAACGAGCCGATTCACCTCAACAAGGGCGAAGAGTCGGTCGGACCGGGAACGCTGCGTCGGCAGCCGCCGATCCGCGCGTCAACCCTCGATCTGACGCACGGACGGCGGCACATGTCGCCCGGGATGCTCTCCGGCACCGGCGGAATGTTCAACGCGCACGAGTTGGGAACGATGCCGCGCAGTGGAACGCTCCCTCGTGGATGCTCTGCCTGGTCCTGCTGCTGTAAGTCGCAGAATCACGGGTTACGGTAGTTCACGAGCTAAGCTGCTTTAGTACTGCGGAACGATCGGTCGCAATCCGCTCGTCCCAAGCGTCAGCTTCATCGAGGGACTCGAGAACGAGCAGTACGACATGAAGCTGGTGCACTCGCCCAAGACCAACTCCCGCAGCGATCGCCCGGTCTACCGCCCGCAGAACTTCATCGAGAAGGCGGCGCTGAACCGCGGTTGGCTCGACTCGTCGCGTTCCATGATGGAGCAGGGCATCTCGGAGGGAGAACTCGTGCTCCTCCGCTTCAGATTCATGAATTTCTTCGATCTGAACAACAAATACGACCCCGTGCGCATCAATCAGCTCTACGAGCAGGCGAAATGGTCCGATCCTCCTGGACGAATACGACCACACGGAGGAGGAGGCGACGCTCTTCGCCGCTCTGCAGCTCCAAGCGACGCTCCAGAGGAACTCGCCTGATCGGGATACACCAGAGAAGGACGACGTGGACCTTCTGCTCGATGAGTTGGTGAGTGGAGAGGCCTGAGAAGCAGCCTGCAATGACCCTGTTTCAGGAACAAAACCTGGACGCCGCAGCGCAGAGCCGCCGCAGCGATCTGACCCAAGTTCCCGAGCTCAGCGAGTATCTCAAGTACCTCAAACCGAAGAAACTCGGCCTGAAGAACTACAAACGCGCCGTACTTCACGTTCCGCGACCTCCATCTCAGCTACGCGCAGAGCAACGACGCGAGAACGGCGCCGCTCGGTCATTTCAGTTTGAAGGGATGCGAAGTGACCCCCGACATCAGCATCAATCAGCAGAAATACCAAATCAAGCTGCTTGTGCCCTCGGCGGAGGGAATGTCCGATTTCGTCCTCAAATGCGATACTGTAGGTTCTCATTGCCGACTACGGTAGACCAGTGAACGCGATTTCAGGAGCATCAATACGCAAAGTGGATGGCCGCGTGCAAGTTGGCGTCGCGCGGCAAATCGATGGCCGACTCGTCCTACCAAACGGAGGTCGACGCGATCAAGAAGCTGATCCAGATGCAGTCGGGCGTCCACGGGGCGCAGAACGGCACCTCGAAGAAGCGCGCCAACTCCGTCGAGCTCCCCGACGACTTCAACGCCGAGGAATTCGTCTCGCAGCGATACGTGCGACGAGCAAAGTCGAAGAACGCGGTACGCCGGCGTTCGCTTCTGTTTTATGACTGAAATCCCGCATTTCAGCTCCAAAACAAGATCAGCGACGCGCACAGGAACGTCAAGAACCTGAGCGCCACCGAAGCGAAGCTACAGTACATCAGAGCGTGGGAGGCGCTGCCAGAACACGGAAACCACTATTTCCTCGTCAAGTTCAGGTATTTCCGCCCCTTTTGAGGCCTTGACTGGACTGATTCTCTTCAGAAACGCGCGCAAACCCGAGTTGATCAGCGTCGCGTGCAACCGACTGATGCGCCTGAACATGGACAACGGTGAATCGACGAAGACGTGGAGGTTCGCGGCGATGAAGAAGTGGCACGTGAACTGGGAGATCCGTCATCTGAAGGTACCGCCTAATCTTCTACCGTATACCCGCAGCTAATCCTCCTCTTCCCTTCAGATCCAATTCGAAGACGAGGACATCGAGTTCAAGCCGCTCTCCGCCGACTGCAAAGTGCTGCACGAGTTCATTGGCGGCTACATCTTCCTCTCGATGCGCAGCAAAGACCAGAACCAAGCGCTCAACGAGGAGCTCTTCCACAAGCTCACCGGCGGCTGGGCGTAGTCCTACCGTATCCCCGACCTTCTCTCTCTCTCTGTTTTTGCCTTTTCTTCTTCTTTGACTGCCGCGCAAACTCTCCTAATAACTCTTCTTCTTCTCTCTGTATACTGTACATCCTCCGCTGCAATACCCTCCCTCTCCCCCACTCTGCTCAGTGCCTTCCTTCTTCCCTCCTCTACCGTCGTCGTGGATTCTAAAACGATCAAGATTTAGTAATTTGGTTTCGATTTGCTCTAAAGTAAAGAATAACTTATTGCTGACCTTTGTGGCGCCGTCGAAGAGCTCTAGACAGAGGAGAATACCGTAATTCAGACTTCGTCGCACTAAGATCACTCGAGCGGCTCTCGATCAAACTGATCGCGGGCGCCGATAAGTCACACTCCTCACCTCGTCGCCTCGCCAAACGTTTCAAATTCGAAGACGCCACTGATTGATGATGTTTACCGGGGTGAAGAAGAAGTTAATGACCTGCGAAAGCGGTGTTCGGCTCGTCAGTCCCAGTTTCACTCTATTTCTACCGCGATCAGCCGTCGAATGTCGTCCAACGTGAAGTTAAGTCATCACACCGAAACGTTCGTTCGGTTCCTAAAGTCCAAACGCGGTAAGTCGCGCTTTCAGAAGCTCCCAGTGACCTCTGCGCGCGCGTTCAGAACTGTCCGTCGAGGAGGAGCACTTCCTGGAGCTCTACCATCAGTTGGAGTTCTTGAAGAATGGACCTCCGCCGGAGAGTGTGGTCGTCCACATGCCGCTGATTAACAAAGGAGGCGCGACGAAGGAGATGGAATCGGTCAAACGAGCCGAACGATTCTGCTATCAGTGTTCCATGATCATCGCTTTTCTCTCTTTTCTCGGTGTGCTGTACATATTCGCTCTGTGAATAAATTGAAGAGAAAATTGAGGATGCGGGCCTTTGATCCATTGCTTTGAGGAAGGTGATCTTTGGTTCCGTCTCTGGCTTTGATGTTACAATGTAGGCATGCTCCGCTGCTTCTGGCATGAATGGTTGATGCTATTTCTCTCTCCACTGAAACACACGTTGCTTCACGTGAGAATAGCATGCTGATCCACACCAACAATCGACAATTGTCGATGAAAGTCCAAAAAGTGATCCAACCGTAGCCTCAGAAACAATTTAATTTGTGATCGTTCGAGACGGCGACAGAAACGTTTTGTGTTGACACAATGCGATTTATCAGCCGAGATAATCGGTTTGGTCGAGCGACGCTCAAAACAAAGGACTTTGGCCTTTCTGTGAAGTGAAACCTTCGCTGAAACTTGCCAAGATCAAACGGATATCAACAGCTAAAGTCTTCGGAGCTCGTCACGCGCCCTTTTGATCAGTTCGAGAGATCGATCACAACCGCGCGCTCAATCTGCGGTGCCTTTTGAGGATCAGATCAGAGCTTAAAACTGAGAGAAAGCGTTGTATTAAGGTGCTTGGCAGACCCACGGAAGATCATAAGGGAGTCCCCAATCAGAATCTCTGAACGCTGGATAAATTTTATTGTTGTGGACGATCGGAGTGGTATGAACAGAGAGAGAAGAGGCGACAACGTATTGAAACAGCACATCAGAGCCAAGAGGGCAGAGGTGCATCTACAGAAAGCGTAGCGCAGAGACGCTCACTGGCGGTTCCACCAGACGAGTTGCTCGCGCGAATAGCGGCCGGCTTCCCAGATCTCCTCCATCGCCGCCATCACGTGATTGTCAAAGTAGTCCTTGATGTATTCCTGGAGCAGGCGGTTCGCTGCCTCTTCGATGAGCGCTGAAAGAAGCGGATGAACTCCCGCCAATAGTCTCTAGCCCGACTGACCTTGGCTAGCCGCCGCATTGACCGTATTCGGAAGCTCGGCTTCCTTGATGCTTTTGAGCGGATTTTCCTTTATATCGGAGACGGTCATGGTCTGATTTGGTCTGGAATTAGAGTTCGCACACGGTGATGATGCATGGGGATACGGTATTAGGTCACAGCACGAACTGTTAGCGCAGAGGAGAGAACGCGTGGTGGGAGAATCTCTTTAATACTTCAACAATGTACAAACAACGATTGGAAATGAAGATCTGAAGACTGAGATCAGCAGCGGAAGCTTCAATCCTCCGGCGGAATGAACCCGCGCTCCTCTGCCTGGCGATTGAACTTCGCCCAGGTCACTTCCAGATGGTGCTCCATCAGGCGGCGAATGATCTGCTCGAGCACCTCGCGTTGCAGCCGCTCAAAGTGTAACCCGCTAGAGAATACAGTAACCGGACGCGTTTAGCGAAGAAGAAGAAGAAGGAACTAACGTTTTATTCGTTTAGGCATGAGGAGTTTGTAGTTTTTGAACGGATTTTCGTTTGGGTTCGCGATCGCCATTCCGATGTAGTGATCTGCAATTGGCGCGTTTAGGAGAGTTGAGGGGAGCGGCGTTGCCAGGGAAAGGACATTTGGAGTGCGCTGCACTGGGAGAGGTGAGAACAGAAGAGGCGCCTTCTTTGGCTGGCAAGACAGCACTAGAGCCGCGCTATTGGGTCGCATTCAAAAACGCAGAAAACAGAAGGATTTTATTTGATTTAAGGTTGAAACAGACGTTGCTATGGAACAGACGCTCTGGATTTAAACGATCTAATACAACTCAAGATAGCGAAAGAAATCACTCTTAATTGAATTGAAAAACGCTTAAAAAATGCAATTTAATCCAAAATAAACCAAAAAAGAGCGTACAAATTGATCCAAATAAGAGAAAAAATGAATTTCCGCACTCACCCAGACAACTCAGGCCGTCATTGTCCTCCACGGGCCTCAGAATCGCAAAATAGAAGCAGTACAGGAAGGAGATCGTGCAGACTAGAGCGCGCAACTTGGGGTACGGATACATCGGCTGATAGAAGGGCCGCTCTCGCTCGCTCACTTCAGCAGGAAGCATATCGATTGCGCCGAGCGCACCCGCGTCTCTGCGGGAAAGACGGGGCAGATGCGCTGGGCGAGTTGCTAAGGAGTGGACTGGCGGGTTATTCGGACCAAAACGACCGATTGGAGTGAGGCGGCAGGGGGCAGGAGGACAGGAGAGGCGACTACGCGGTTTGAGCTTTTGGACCGGAAGTCCAAAAGTCCAAAAATGGGTTCTGACCGCCCCGAACGATTAGTTTTACTTCCGGTGCAAGCGATCGTGGACTTTTTGACGTTCCGGGAAAGCTTTCGGAGGAGGAAATGGCGGAAATCCAATAAGCAGAAGATCGAAGGTCATTTGCGGCCATCGGGATTGAGAGTTTGGACCAAAGGGTCCTGCGGGTGGAGACGTTAATAGCTCGTTGTGTTAGGGCTGAAACTGACAAGATCGCTGCACTCATTGAGATCTCAGGTCGTTTGAACATCAACTCCAAGTGGAGAGCTTATCAGAAGGCACAGACGGCTCCTCTCCGTCTTCCCCAAATCTACTTTCCGCCGATTCTGATCAGAAGTGAACTTTCGTTCTTTTGGATCCAACGGAAAGGATTATTCAATCTCTAATACCCCACAAACTATCTTCTAATTCGCACCAATTTAAGCGTACGGTCAGAGATGAGTCACAAGTCCAGCTGCCAAAGCGCACGCACATGTCCCTAATACAAAAAGATTGGTTTCTCCATTTGAGTGAAACGCAAAGCGGGAAAGGCGGCAAAAACCGAACCTCCTTCGCTTGATGAATCACCGCAGAGCACTCAGTTAAGCACGCGTTTGGGTTCTCAGAACGACGGAAAGGCAAAAACACAATGGAGGGCGCCATTTTCGACGGAAACAATCGAAATTGCAGTCTCGCGCCGTGGGGAAGAACTTTGAGCAAGGCGAGAATTAGAGCTTTGGCCTTTGGAGCTGTAGAATTACAGAGCAACTGCCATTATAATTAGCTTTCTTCCACAGAGTAACTGAAACCTGATTACGCCGTTCGCGTCAGCGAGATTGACCTCTTGTGCTTCCCGGTGAACTTTTGTTCTTTCGGACCGTCCAGTTCAGCGTCTTATCGTCACAATCGGCCAATTTCTGGCTTATCAGTGCGCTAGGAGCACGAAACGTCCACAGAAACTCTCCTGCAACGGAATTCGTTGTTTTGAGTTTCGTCGCTGAGTCAACGAGGCGAACTCTCACGGCGTTCTGCGATCTCCGATGCGAGTGAGAAATTGGTCGGAAAACAAAAACAGAAAATTCAAATTAAACTTTCGCTCTTGGGAGGAGGAGGAAACGGCGAAGCGAGCCGCTGCAAACATGTTTGTGTCTAGAATTTGAGCTTTCGATCTTTTGGATTCAACAACACCGGGTTGAACGCGTGGTTGAACGAGGATGAATGAAAGTCGAATTGAAATTGAGAGGAATTGACCAATCGACCAAAAGAATTGACCAAAATTGAGAGGAATTGATAACAACAATCTCTTCACTCTCGACGTCTCAATTCTGGAAATTGGAGACTAAATGGCACGAAGCAGTCAGCTGTTAGCTCACAAAACAATCCATTTTTTTCTTAAAAACCATAAACTCAGATCTTCCAATCGATAAACAAACATACCATGATAGACATGAAAGGTGGTTTTGGCATCTGTCGTCCTTGTTGGCGTGATGTCGAATGCAACGAGCGCGGCTAGAGTCAAAGAGAGACGAAAAACAGAACGAACTGTTCTTCTTTCCAACCCAACGCTCCGAATCGATAAATCAAACATCAACGACGTGATATCGACATTACAGCAGTCAACTGACATCTCCGTTGTGGTCTAGTGGTTAGGATTTGTGGCTCTCACCCACAGGCCGGGGTTCGATTCCCGCAACGGAAGAAACTTTTTGGTTTTTGTTCGGTTTGTTTTGATTTTGTTTAAAATTAACGTCAAAATAATTTCACACGAGGGGTTTCAGTGTTTCAACACACGAGGAACAAATAGGGAACAGCAAAAAAAAATTGATCGCTCCCGGGTGGGCTTGAACCACCAACCTTTCGGTTAACAGCGAACGCGCTAACCAATTGCGTCACGGAAGCATGTCTATCACTCTTCTCAATGAA
>MQUG01003872.1:0-40765 GCA_007213375.1 Steinernema feltiae | reverse complement strand
GCACTAGGTCCATTAGAGCCCCTTGGTCGATGAATCCGGCGACTTCCTTTGAAGGCTCAATGGCGATCGAGCGCTTCTTCTTGAACGCGTTGTAGACCTGAACGAAGAAGTCGGCTGACAGCGGCTGACAATCCCAATTCAACGACCGCATCTTTGAGATGCACAGAAGTCCAGAAGCTCCTCTTCCAGCTGCAGATCTCCACTAATCTTTAGTGCCAAGTTGCGCAGATACGACGATTCGAGTTTGCGTTTGATGAATTTTCGTAGAGGCTTCAATTCTTCGGGAGTGCGAAGCTTTTTCGAGCTGTGGTACGAGATATCAATGTCGGTAAATGGCGAATACTGCAAGTCTCGGTAAAATCGGTCCCCTTCATATCCGTCAGTCCACTTGCAAAGATTGTGCAATCTCAGTTTTCCCGACAATTTCCCGGGTTTTCTGCAGATTTCTCCATCTTCGTTCGTGCCAGTGTACCACATCGGTATCGCCGCGTACCTCGTTTTCAAACTCGCAAGCTCTCTCCAATGGTTTTTGGCCTTGTGTCCCCAGTTTCCGTCTACGGCGATGAGCTCTTGCAGATGGTCAGAGTGACCGGCTACCCTCACGACGTCGTGCGCGATGTCGGCGAGAGATCGGCGAAGCTCTTCTCGAATTGGTCAAAGTAGCTTCGGCATTCGGGTCGTGCGAAGAGCCGATCGGTGAGCGCCATCAGTTGATCGCCGTAATCCTTCCAGTCGATCGTCTTCTTGGTGCGGAGAGCTGTGGCGATGCCATACAACTCCAGAGCATTTGACACTTCTTCAGGATGTTTGGCCATCGTTTGAGAGCAGTTTGACTGGAGCTGAAGCTTCGTCACAACGCAACCTTTATTTTAGAGCCTAAATGAATTTTTAAGCAATGCGATTTTATTTGGCATTGCTTCACTCGTGATGTCAACGGATCACGAGTGAAGCAATGCTTTTCTTAGGTCACTTGAACGAGAACAACGCGTCAGTGCTATAAACGAAGTGAACTGTCTTGTTTTTTCAACTCGATTTTCGGTAATTATTTTGCTGATTTGATTTGATGCTGATTGTGATTTTGCTCATCTCCTCGGCGCTCTTACCCTTCAGGTGCTCCAAATCTCTTCGAAGCAATAGAATGCAGGAATGTTCCTAACATTACCAGCGAGTTGTTAACGCAAATCGGAAATCGATTTGCTTACGTCGGTTGGTCTTGTACTGGTGGTGAACTCTTGAAGCCCGAGGTCATCCATTTTCTGAAGCGGCAGCTGCAATCTAAGCACCTGGTGAACTTGCATGTTGCTGGCTCGGGTTTTCAGCACGCGGAATTGGACGATCTTCTTGTGGATTTAGTGAAAAGACCTCTATTTTCGGGTCTCTTATTGGAATATAGGTACGGTATCTCCGGAACATAACCCATGCCGTTCAAAGCGATAAAAGAAGCGTACGAGAGTTGGAATTCAAGAACGTATATGCGATTCAACGTTTACGAAATTAGGATTCGCGTCATAACCGAAGAAACTCCAGGAATACTTTGAGACAAAATGTGTTCACTACAACTACAAGTCACAATTGAAAGTGACCAAACAACACGCCGCTTTGAAGTCGGCTAAAATGGAATTGAACGCATGCGCAGAGTCTGTTGTGGTGGAGTTTTCCGGAATGAATGTTGACAATTCCACTACTCACTGTTAGTCACAGAGTTGAGATAATTTTCTTTTATTGGGTTTTGCAGAATCGTAATTCGACGTTAATTCGCTGCCTTTGCTGAACCGAAAAATAGGTTCGAATTGCCTGATTAATCTTTGATGAACTGAAAAGTAAAATAAAGTCAAGTTTTGTCCAGGAAAGCGGCAGATGCGGTTCCCTACAAATCAATTGTTCAACTAACAATTTTGAAAGGGTCGTAATTGCCGTACATTCGGCCTGATCACAAATAATGTGTGACAATGCGATTTCGCACTTTGCGCGCACAAGCGATGATTGTACAACGAAGAAACAGACGTCCTAAACCGACCGCCAATCGTCATGAACGCGTTTGGCTTCCTCCCCAACGAGATTATCAACGACGTCATCGTCATAGCTGGCCACAAACGAGATCCTATTTCCAAGGCCCGCATTCATCATCAATTCCTCATTCAGCTCGACGGTCCCTGGGGCAACTTTGCCAGGGACGCTATACCGGTTACGTTACAGTTCTGTAACAGTCTGCGTGCTATTTGCTTAGCAAACTCAAACAAGAAAGTGACCATCGATGAAGCGATTGAACGACCCATCAGTAGCTGTAAAATTTACTACACCACGGATTCTGAGCAGCTCAGGCAATTAGCGCCAAATCTCTACGACTTCATTGAAATCTACGATGCTCCAAAGCTTTCCAGTTGTATTCTAGAACGATTCGGAGATCGGTTTTCCACAGTATTTTCGCAAACAACAGAAGAACCAGCAAGTAAAGAAGTACTGGAGTTTTTCAAACGCCAATTGCGCTCTAAATACCTTCGGAACTTTTCGATTAATTCGGTCGATTTGCGAGAGTTCCACAGCCTTTTGGTGGATTTTGTGCGAAAACCGACATTTGAGAGCCTCAGCTGTTCGGATTGCGTCTCCATGTCTCCGAAGGTCGTCATCGAAGCTGACAAAGCGTGGAACGCTAGGAAGACCTTTGAAGTAGGCTTCCAAACAATCAGCGGGAGTTGGACCGCTGCTGACGGAGAAGAACTCAAAGAATACTTTCAAACGGCCGCAAACGGGAACAAAAAATGTTCTGCAGTAGTAAAGTTTCATCCGGTTGAAAATTCAGCAAAAATGCTTTTCAACATGTACAGGACGACAGCAAATAAGTTCATATTTACGATTTTCAACTTTGAACATTTGTGATTTTTGTTTACATTTGGAAATTTGTTAATAATATTGTTTCTCTCGTCGACATTGTGTCTACACAGGCATCGGTGGTCTTGCAACGCTGATTGTGAGGAGAGGTGGACCACAGCACCATTTGACCGTACCTGAAAATCGAAAGATAACGCGAGAGAACCCACACTGGAGTTCTAAGAAAACAACAGTAGGATCAAGAAAGCGAGTCGACAGGGCTATTTTATCCCGGAGGATCCACCGGAAGATCGTCAACGGTCTAGTGACTAAAGCGATCCGCTTGCCCACGAAACGAACTGCGGAAACTACGAAAGCGATCCGATCTGTGGCCGCCGCTGGGAAACCTAAATGCGAAGGAACTCGTCGTAGCCGATGTTTATCTTGAAATATTTAAGAGTGCTAGATGGATCTGTGGTGAGAGCCACACAAGTAATGTTATGTTCGGTCAGCTCTGTCTGACTGCTGGTTTTTAATTGCGCGTTGACTGTTGGAGCAGTGCTAAACACCTGCTAGAAGTTGATGGATTCACTTGGCGATTTGCTAGCCATTAAGAAACCGGTCCAAAACCGCCTACTCAAGTAGGTTTTGAACATCAGTCATTTGATAACTTGCAGGGTTCTGGACGAGGCAGATTCTGACGATTCCGAATCGGATGGAGAATGTACAGCGGATCACGAAAGCGACTGTGACTCAATTCGTATTCGTGCTTCGTAATGGTGAAAGTCATGAGCTTCACGCCTGAAGTTTGAAGTCAAAATAAATTGAGCGCAATTACTCATTGTGACAAATGATTCAGCGGAAACCGATGCAATAACACTGCCATCGAACACTGATAGAAAGAGATTCAGAAGCGCATTCACTTTATTCGAAGTGATCAACATCTCATCATCAGACCGTCATCGACTCGAATCGACGCTCAAACGGCCGCCGTGGTGCTCTGGCCGCACTGGGCGCGCGGGATGCAGTCGCCGTTGTCGCGGACGAACGGAGGGAAGCAGTAGCAGCCCTTGGGCTTGCACTCCGCCGTGCAGACGACGTCCTCCTCGGCGCAGGTCCCCTCGCAGCCGCCGCACGTCGTCAGGAGCTCGTTGGGGAGACAGGCTGAAGGGAAGGAGGGATTACGGTAGGGGAGAGGACGTACGAGGGGTTGCGTGGACGCCTCTGGCGGAATGAGACGCGGATTCTTCGGGGGCGGCGGTGGACGCCTCAGCGGCTTCTTCGGATCCCGACTCGCCGGAGTGCTTCTGGCCGGACTTGTTCTGACCCTTGTGAAGCCCTAGAAAGCGTCATTGAGAGGAGAAAGCCGACTGCGCTACCGTTGTCGTGCTTGCCGTCCTCCTTCGAGTTCTTTCCGTTGTCGTCGGCGAAGACCACAAGGACGAAGAGCGACTAAAAGCGGGATTACGGTGGGCGGAGGGGAGCGGACGGAGGACCCACCAGAAGGAGCAATCCGCGGAACATCGTTGTCGACGAGAAAGTGAGGATTCGCCGTCGGAGGCGCCTTTTAAAGGCGCGCTCTGGTCGTGGGGGAGCGGTCGCCAACGAGCGCCACGCAGGCGAGGGGACCGAAAATAGCGTTGGAGACGCGATTTGCATTCATTCGAGTGTTTGTAATCCGCAAAAGAGTCCAAAAAACGCTGATTTGCGAATCTGGCAGCGGGGTGATGAAACACAAAAACAAGCGGTGTGATGACCAAATGCCTAGTACAGTTTAAGTAACTGGGGCGCGTTGTAAGCGTGAAAATAGAAGTATTCTGTCCCCACGGCTCTGTTGCAAGGCTTTGTAGGTCAAATCACAACAGTTACAGAATTTTAAAGATTTCGCTCTCGTTCGTCATCAGCAGCACGATCAAAGGACGCAAGAGAACACCACACGACTGTGAATTCAGAGAATGGTGGCATTGCAGTGCTTCATAGTCATCGAAGCGATGCGGTCGCACTAGAAATGCTTTTCGCACATTTAAACTTGCATGAAAGCATCAAATCCCAATCTAACGTCTCAGTCTCCCAACCCCCGCCGCACCATGGACGCTCTTCCCGTGCTGTTCTACGAAGCGACTCTTTCCTATTTCGACTATTTAGGTTCTCTGGACGCCTTCTTGCGACTCAACGGTCTCTTAGGTGAACTCGCCTTGGATCTCTTCAAACAAGCCTTTTCTCATCACATCTTTGTCAACAACGGTCGACTCGATTCTCAACGCTGTAAGTCTGCAAGCAATCGTTTCGAGATCAATTATGACGCCGAGAAGATTCGCTCAAAGTACAACAAAAAAACGGTCGTGGTCCTCCGCGCCAGCGGTTTGGCCTACGAAACTGATCCGGGGATGATCGAGACGCTGCAGGCAGCGACGAGAGGCAAGGACCTGACCTTAGCGTTGGCGACTGCAAACATCTCAAACGAAATGGAGTTGTGGATCAATTCTCTCAAAATCGGTTACTTCCACATCAACACCAGCATCACTGGCGTGATTCAACGGATCATCGAGCGAATGGTGAAGAAGAAGACGCTCCACAGCATCTTTTTTATGATCGACAAACCACTCGAACCGGCTGTAATCGAGCTGCTCGTAGCCCTGTTCAAACAGGAGCAGTTTCTTGCTGCACAGCTTCCAAAAGACTGTTCCTACGTCATGCAGGCGATGCGCCATTTGATTGATTCCTGGAGAACGCAATCCGCGAAAATGGCGGGAAAACACGTCTGGTGCGAGAACGTCTTTGTCGCATTTCTGCGCACCGCGAATTTTGGATTCGTCGACTGCACCGAGGAGGAGGAGGAGCGCTACGTGAGCACCCTCTACCCAGTGGGTCAGGGTATTCGGGGCAGATGGTCGGCCGGGCAGCGCTTCAGTGCTTCTGTGCTAAGAAACAGGAATGGACATGCGATCTACTGGCTTTTCCCGGAGAACGAAGCGGCGGATAACCTTGTCTTGTTTGTGTAATCGCCGATTTTGTTAACTGGTAATAATATAATCTGACTTACATAGAGCTTACATCTCTCGTCCCTCCGGATGCCTGAAAGCATGAATTCTTGTCGTCATCAGCGTTGTGTTCGCACATCGCAGCATTGCATCAAACGAGCCCATATAGGCTTCGTCTATTCTTGAATACCGCTGTACTTGGCTGTGACAGCATGAACTCGGTGCCTCGCGTGTTCTACGAGCAACTCCTCTTTGATTTTCTTGATACTTCGCTTTCCTCTTGCGGTCGCCTTTCAGGACTGATCGGCCGTGTTGCGTCCGGTCTATTCGAGAAACGTATCTGGGACTATAGCACGATTTCCGACGGAGCGCTCACTGAAGAAAGTCTTCTAGGGATCTACAGTAGAAGGGAAGTGGATGAAAAAGAAGCTTCGCGGCGTTATTGCACCCCAGTTATCTACATCAACGGTAGCAACGCGAGCAGCTCCGTCGAACCCGACGCACTTCGGAAGCTCGCGAGCTCCCGATCTCAAGCTTATCTTTTCATTCACACGTCGTGCATAAGCGCGGAACTTGAAAATCGCCTTGTCGCATTACGCGCGATTAGGAAGCTGTACATTTGTCACAGGATTACTGTACGAATCAAGGAGATTTTGGGGAAATTTGTGCAAAATGAGGTCCTGCAACAAATTGAATTTTGCCATCGCGAGAAAGATTATGACGCTCAGTCAATCGAGCTTCTCTTGGCGCTGTTCAGCCAGTCGCAGTTCTTCAGCGCCCTGCTTCCTCAGTGTCCAATCGCAGTGCTTCGGGAGCTCTTCGCTTACTGGAGGGAGAATCCAAACCAAATGTTCGGAAAACGACTGTGGTGCAGGAGCATTTCCTCATTTAGGGTCGTTTCGGAATGCTTTGGATTCAGAGAGTGCACCGAGGAAGAGCAGGAGCATCTTCGCGGTCTGTACCCAGTGGCTCAAGGAGTCGGGAAGAGGTGGCCGGTCGGACAGCCGCACGAAGCGCACATTTGCGAGCATAAGAACGGTGCGGCTGTGTACTGGATGATTCCTACAGCCGGCAAAAGTGACAATTTCATTTTGTTTCATTGAAGTTCTTTTCTGGATAAATCCATTTAACATCATTCAACACCGCTCTAATGTCGAATTGAACTGCAAAGTTTTGATTTTTTCAACGTGGAATTGACACGATAAGTTGACATTTCTGAGCGCAGAAGATGCAGAAGAGCCTTATCAACAATAGTTATTGATTCTTTTTCGATTTTACTCTACGTAGAAAGAGTATTTCGCGTTTTCCGAAAAAAAAGTAAAAGAGAGTACAGACGTACAGAGAAAATTTTTTCGCGCATTTTTCGAAATGCGTCATTCCATCAATTTACGGTACAGTCCATGTTTTGATACCAAGTTAAACGCGTCTAAAAGTTGCTCTACGAAGCCCTGGTAGTATGCTGCCAATCCACTAAGACAGTGGGCCTAAGGCAGTTACGGTATGGATGAATGAGTTTAAGAGCGTTACGACCAGGCCCAAAGCTAGCCAACTAAGCGCCACGATGACCGGCGACCGAAAATTCACGAAAAACACTTTCTCAACTTCAAAAATCGTCAAAAGGTCAAAGCGGTTTATATGAGCTCACAATTAGGCGTTTACCGGCTTATTAGCAGAAGCATTCAGTAATTTCGCTTACGTTATCGCTCAAAAACGCTTACTTACAACGTTCACCTTCGCTCCAGTTCACAGCAAAATGCTACCGTATCCGCTTCGATCAATAAACTTTATTAAGCACTAATAATAAAATCTCGGCGCCTCAAACTTTCGTATATACACTTATTAGGCACTTTCGCACATCTCATCACCCGAAACGATCGATTAAGTAGAGCCAGAGGGCGGGGAGCGCCGGCCTAACGCATGCAACAGTGGGCGAGCTGCTCCTCCTGGATGCAAGTCGCTTGTTCCGGGCAGAAATTGTCCTCGCAACGGTGACCGAGCAGCGGATTCGCGTCGGGATCCTTCACCAACTTGCGATCGCCGTTTTTGCACGTTGGGTGCAGATTTCGGGTCCACATTTCTGCAACAACAGTGGATACTGTAGTTTCAGGCCTATAATACCGTACCTTCAACAGCGTCGTTGCAGCAGACAGCGAAGAACGCGCCTCTCCTGCACGAGAACCCTTTGGGACAGTCCTTCTTGCCTTCGGGACCGTCACAGATTACGGTAGGCGTGTTGGGAAGCGCGTCAAAGTTGTAGAGCGCGGTGCGCCAGGTCGAACACGGCCCAATGTCCACTGAAAGGGTTACGGTAGGCGTTATTCAGGCTGAATGAACCTACTCGGCAGTCTTCGCATGCTGCAAGATGAAGCCGACGGCCATCCGGTCACATTGCCCTTGCAACTACGGTAGGCCACACACGTAGAGATGCTCCTTTCAAAGTACCACCTGGTGGGACCCTCAGCGCAGACCTTCGGCTTCACATCGGGGTCGGTGATGGGGACGACTTCGGCGAGCTCCTCCGGGATCGACTCCTCGTCGTTGCTGATCGAATTCGGCGTCTTTTCCACGCTGCGCGCCGTGCGCTTCGGCTCGCAGCAATGCGCAAAGATTTCGAGTTTGTTGCACGTGGAGCCCGATGGACAGAAGTTGTCGGCGCACGATTTGCCGATCAACGTCCACGGCATGCCGTTCAGATCGAGTCGGTGCGGTCGTTGACCTTCGCTGCAGGTCGGCCGGTAGTTGCGGAGGTACATATCTGAGGGAGAGAGGGCATTTTAGGCCAGAACAGCAGCCTCGGCTGTGGCCTACCTTGGCTCGCCTTGTCACAACAGAGACCCATGAACGCGAACATCTGACAAACGTAGCCAGCGGGGCACTCCTTCTCGCCCGTGCTGCAAATTCGCGCGTTTCCGTCGGCTTCCAGGAAGGGTCCGAGGGTCCCGGAGCACGATCCGAAGTCGGCTACAGTATACTGGTTAGTGGGAGGCAAGGATTGAGGCGACTCACCCAGTTTGCAACTGCTCCAGCACTCATTTACCGTATCGTAGCGATTCTCGTTGCCTCCGCAGCCCTGATACTGGAACGCGAGGCACTCGAAGGACTCGTAGTCAAAGTAGTACTGTATGCGCTTCGGTTTTCCGCTGCAGGAGCTTCCAGAGGACTTTGGAAGTTTGCAGAAACTGTTTCCCACGGGTTTCTCGTTGAAGGCGTCCTTCGTGTCGCTGTTGATGGAGAAACCTTTGCCGGAGTCGATCGAGAAATCTCAAAATTTGCTTCCATTTGATGAGGAGAAGAGCTACCGTAACCCACCAACGTTGCGCATCTCACAGTGCCTTTAGAACCTCTGGTTCCGGGAATTTCGCGGCCACTTTGAGGATTAACGCAGAAGCAGGCGTCCTCGGATTGGAGGCACTGAAGGACGGCGAAGGCGCCCGTCTTGGAATCGCACTGAGGAATGTTCTTTGGAGACACCGGGGTGGCGAACAGGACCGCTAGTCTCTTGTGACACACTAAACAAGGCGATTGATGGTAGGTGCAGAAGCAACAGAACGACTTACATCCACATTGGGGAGCAATTCTTGAGAAGAGGTTACGGTATCCGTTGCAGAGTGTCCTGTGGTTGGATCGACACAAACGCAGCTGTCTTTGAAGCACTGGACAAGCTCGAAGTAGCCTGAAAATGTGGCACTGTTTAGGCATGTTCGTCCGACAGGAGTGTGTCCTGAATCTTGTGAAAATCGGTATTAAAACCTGTTTATTGTGACTTATCAGCTCTGAATTGGATCTCCTAGCCTATTCTATACCTCTACATTGGCCTACAGTAAGCAAATGGAGATGTTATTCTTCATTCTTAACCTTGAAGAGGTTAAGAATGTCCTTTCGTCCCTTTTTCGGCCTTGAAATCGAATTCTTTCAATTTTTAGTTTAAAAAGGCGTGTTTGCAACTTCCCGGTGCAATTTGCAGCCGAATTAGCCGAATCGAGTGCAAAACAGGTTCTCGATCCGATTGCGCAATCGGCAAATCAATAGTTTAAAGTTCGCCACCTTTCCAATCTGAGCTTGAAATGAGCGTTGAAGGGATTGGAGCGTTTTTTTGCCGGTATGACTCATGAGCAGCACAGAGGTGATGTGTGTGAAGGAGAACCGGAAGTCAAAGTGGCGTTTTTGCGAATTTGAGAAATGCCTCTTGAAATTCCGGTCGCGTTTGGCGCGAATGAGTCAAAGGGGCGCGCAATTTGAAGTTCGAATTCGAAGCGCACATCCATCAAATGCACTTGTGTCCGTTCATGTTGTAACGTCTCCTCTAACAGTCAAAACAGGGCGCTATTGACAGATTCACAGTCTTTGGTCAGAGCGGACGAATCGATTTTGACAACAATAGGCGCGCGGTGTTTATTTTGGCAATTTTACAGCCAAAAGATCAACACTTCGACGCCAGGCATGCTCAATGCCGATCTTTTGCTTGTTAAGCTGTCGCTTTTTTGTAAAACCGTTTTCGGGTTAATCCTTCACACCCACTTCAGTATGTTGGTCGTAATCCACTTATGCGACCAGAAAATTTGGGCTAAATCGATCACAACAATGGAGGGATGAAAATGTCATTTTTTGACGTGAGTTTCGTCCAATAGAGGATTAAAATAGGATTAAAGGTCAGAGTGAACGGATTGTATACTGCCAGAAATGGGAGAAAGAAGGAAAGCCTATGTTAGGGCTGTTTGAAGCTCTTGAAGAGCAATGGCAGAGCCAAATTGCTGTAAAAAGCCTTCTCGCTTAACAAAAACAGCTGAAAATGGCTTAAAATAGCATTTCTGAAGTGCGAAATGTGAAATTGTACCAGTTGCAACCTCCAAAACTCGAAATTTCTTCATCGAA
This sequence comes from Steinernema feltiae, assembly GCA_007213375.1. Lineage (NCBI taxonomy): Eukaryota > Metazoa > Nematoda > Chromadorea > Rhabditida > Steinernematidae > Steinernema > Steinernema feltiae. Next base: position 30,104 of record MQUG01003872.1, on the reverse strand, counting down.
TCATCCAAAATCGATTATTCTGGCGTCAATTTGTTTTCCATTTTTCCCAAAAACACCAAAAAACGTCTATTTTGAGTCTTAACGATTACCACTCACAATAACCTCACAATTCTACCGTAATCCACAAATCAAACCCACCATGAGCAGTACAGTTCAGCTTGTGCGAATCGCTGTGCGTTCCCAGCACACAGGGCCCGGTTGCGACGAACTCGCCGGCGTCAGGCGCTCCTGGCAATTCCCGACCGCGGCCAATAGCAGCAGCGCAGAGTGCAGGTACCAATTCATCCCAAATCTGCAACAATCAAGAGTGAACCGGAGACGTTCGTTCGGTTAAATGGCGACCACGCGGAGTTCAAGCACGCCAGCGCGCTCCTCGCGCCGACGGCAAACGCAAACAGAAAGGCGAGGAGCGAGCGATTTCCGGATTTTCAAGTGCAATCGATGTGTGCCGACTAATCATCGACGACGGCGACGGCGTCGGCGTCGGAGTCAGCAGCAGCTGACAGCAGCGCGCGTCAAACAGCGCGTCGACAACACCGTCGACAACAGCGACCTAATTCGATTAACAGTTCGTCCGTGTGTGCGCGCGCGCGCGAAAAAGGGAGAAGATGCGAGCGGCAGACGGAGTTCAAGGCGCTTCCCGACAGGTTTACGACCAGAAACAAGAAAAACCAATTTGTACGATGATTAATTAAAATTTTGACTCGAGGGTGGAGTCGATCCAACTGCCTATCGCGCGGCAATCCATAGCGTTTGCAATCGGCCATAGACGCAATAGGAAGCCGATGCCGCGAATGTCGTATAGAAGCCGAAGCTGCGCCGCTTTTATGTCGTTTTGTTTTGCCAACGCTACACATTAGGGGGGTCGCGACTGTTGGAAATGGCGTGGGGACGATCGCCTCCTCCTCCGCGAGCGGCTGCTGTAACACGCGCGCGTCGTCTTCGTGTTCACAAGCAGAGAAAACAGAGCGTTGGAACAAAGATTACATGTTCGCTACATTTCAATTACGACGACGACGAGGACGTCAACGCCGAAAGCGCGGTTACAGTAATCAGAAGGAAGCAGTTGAACGATGTATCGGTGTACGAACGCGTGAAAAAACGAAGTTTATGAGAGTGGTTGGGATTTCATTACAGGAGACGAAGGAGAAATCGTAGGTTCGGTCACTTGCATCAGCTATTTAGTTATGCTCGTCGGAAACTTGACTCGTTTTGACGTATTTTCGTGTTTCAATCGGCTATTTTTGGGTGTTTTCAACTGTTTTTGGGGCTTAGAAAGGCGTGAGAGGCTGAGAATAATCGATAAAACGCAAATTTCGGATATTTCGGCGAATTTTTGGGTTATTTACGGGTTCTATACGCTGGAAAATGCGTTTGGTTACTATTTCGAGGTTTCCGGGAGTAATTTTTTAAAGTTGGAAACAGCGCGTTTGATCGAGTCAATCGGGTGAAAAACTGAAATCACATGTTTTCAGCTCGTTTTTCGGTGTTTTCGGGCGCAGATCGTGATGAAATGTGTCGAAATGTTTACCTCCGCGTTGGGAGCGTTCGCTGGGTGATTTGTGATCAACGGAGAACGGAATTGATGCGTTTAGGAACGAAACCAACCAAAACATTCGATCCGAACATTTGCAGCTTGCGATTTCGTCATTTTTGATGATTTTTGGGTTGAAATCCTTGCTCGGGTCGCTTGGGACGCATTGGTGGTCGGAAATCGAGTGTAAACTGATTAACTCTCAACAAATTCACCTGTAAACCCCGAAACGAAATTGTCGGGGAAACACCTTGTAACACAGGCGCGAGTTCGGGGTTTACAGGTGAATTTGTTGGGAGGTTTGGTCTCGGCGCGAACACGAGCAATCACCTGCGAGGCCTACGGTAACCAACCGCATGGCGGATAGAAATAGAGATCATTTGAGGCTGATCAATTGACGGGGCGGCTAGCGGAGAAGCAACGGAAGTCATTAGGAAGTGGTAGTCGGTCAACTTGAGTTATTTCTACCCTGATGGGTCAGTAACATGTGCGCTTGGTTGTCAGTTGTTTTTATTCCGCGTGATTAATGAAAACGATCTGCGTTTATGCGATTTTAGCGGAGTTTTTCTTAGATTTGGGCGCGATGGTTTGAAATTAACGGTTGTTGAAGTTTGGTCGCTCTTTCAGTTTGCTGTATGTCAAATATTAATCATCGCGGTTATTCTGAGCTGATAGCGAAAGGTCGCCGACATTTGAGAAGCCAGGAATGTGTAGTATATTTGTGTTTCAGCTCTGTTGCCATCAAGAATAATCAATTTTGACTTGCACAGTTGTTTATGTACTACAGCAGGCGTTGTTGATGTTGTACGAGGGTGAAAAGGATCAACAGAATCAGTAGAGCACGTGATTTGATAGCTCCAATCGCTCATGACCGAGCTGCACGCATCCAACGATCAATTATCGTCTCGGCACCTAAACACGAACAAGGAACATCTTGAATTGAAGCCTCTGAACCGTGAAATGGGGAGATTCCGCTCGCTTTTTGGTTCTATGGACGAGTTGACATGTTTATTATCTGTTTGCGAGCTCGCGAGGCCGCGATCTTTGCTTTCGAGGAGCGTTTTTCTGTTTTGAAAATTATTTTTCGTGAATATTTCATTTTTCCGCGTGTTTTCGAGCGTTTCCCACATTGTTTTTTCATATGCGCACTTTTAGGTTAAATTATGCTGCGCATCCGCACCGTACAGCTCGCCGGATCGATTGGCAGAAGGCTCCTCAGTAGTGAAGCCACCGCTGCTTCCAGTGGAGATGGCAACAAGACCGTGAAAGTCGACAAGAATGTAAGAGAGCACCGGGGATACATGCCTTTAAAGCATCATTTTTAGGCTCTGATGAAGCTGCGAAAGCAAACTGGCTACAGCTACGTGAACTGTCGCAAAGCGCTCATCCAGTTCGGTCCTGAAAGTTTGCCGGAGGCGATCAAGTACCTGAAAGAGGTTGCAGAGAAGGAAGGATGGCAGAAAGCCGCCAAATTGAGCTCAAGGAACACCGCCGAAGGCGTCGTTTCCGTAATGGCCGAAGGAAACGTTGCAGCGCTCGTTGAAGTTGCGTGCGAAACCGATTTTGTCGCTCGTGGTGAAGATTTCAACAAATCCGTCGAGGAAATCACAAATGCGATTTTCCAGTCCGCCGTATTCCAGAAGGACGCGCACAATGTCGCCCACGGCCAGATTATTACCATTCCAGCTGGTAATCTCTGTGCTAAAGTTTATTTTTATTTTAAGCTTTGTTTTTCAGATTTGGAAGCCACAAAAACACTATCGGGACGTTCGATCGCCGAAGCCGTTGCGATGACTGTTGGCAAACTCCGTGAGAATATCACTGTTTCTCGCGCCGACATGCTGTTTGCCCAGCCGGGAGTCTCTCTGAGAGGTCATGCTCATCCTCGAGGTTGGAAAAATCTTCATATCTTGTAATAGTGGAATATTTCAGAGCCCAGAGAAAACATGGAAATGGGTAAATTTGCCTCCGTCATCGGCATCCTCCGCAGCGAACAGGCTTCTTCCTTCCCAACAGAGCGTCTTGCTCACCAGCTCTGCCAGCACATCATCGGAATGAACTCGGAATCTCTGGGAACCCCACCACCGGCCGTAGCCCCTAAGCAACCTGAAGCCGTAGCAACTGAGACCAACGCTGAGAAGACCGAAGACGAGGAGCTCAATGCGTTCTACGAGGGAGCCGTAAGTATTCCCCAGCTGACTCAGATCTCACACGCTGTTTAGACCACAGAAATTGACGCGGACGAAACGCAGCTCTTACGTCAAGCATTCATGCTAAATCCGTCACAAACCGTCCATGACTACGTTAAGGGACACGGAGCGGAGATTGTAAACTTTGTGCGTGTGGAGCTCGGCGCCGAGAAGAAAGAAGATTAGAGTCAAAGTGCGTTCGCGGTGCTGATTGAGGATAGATAGGATATTTTATTTCTCTTGTTATTCGATTTTAAGTATGACTTTTTGTTGATTTTTCGCACTTATTTTTTAGATAAAATTTCCTGTTGTTGGTTTAGCGAGTGAACTCTTCCTCAGCCGCTGCTGCTGCCAGCCATCAGGACGAAGCAGCACATGACGTCAGCTCTGTTTTGCCCCTCCAACGATGGACAACGTGTTCGTTTTTGCCAAGTCACTCCCCCGGATGGGGCAGAGTTTGTGGTGACCGAGTGAGGCTCGCCAGGGAGAGCTTCCCACTGATGGGTGCAAGCAAGGTGGCCGCTTCTTCATGAGTGGTTGGCTGGATCGTATTCTCCGAAGCTGCGCTAAGAATAGCCGCGCAGAGGCAGCGCCCCGGGTGTTTATGCCTTTGTGCTAATGCTCACGCGGCAGCGCGGTTGTGGCTAATGCAATGGCGAAATCGTCTTATTTCAGATTTTCCGCGGAATCCAGCTCTGTCCTCCTGTGAGCCTCGCCATCTCATTCGCTTCCCGAAGATGATCATCAACGTGTGCGCATCGTCGGTGTCCTCGCACGACACGACCTCCTACTACTACATGTCGCCCTACTTCTACCCGAGCCTCCAGAAGTATGAAACGACGCCGCCGCCGTCGCCCCAAGCCGCGATCGCGCCAATCGCCGAGATGGAATCGGAGTTTGGGATTCGCAGCGCTGTTGTGGCGAAGAAACACCGGACGCCGCTGCAGCTGGTCGCCGTTTGGCTCCGGAAGTGCGTGAGAACGGAGAAGAAGGCGAAAAAGTGATTGAATCGAATGTTGACGCGTTTGTATTTGTGTGCGCAAGCAATGAAATTTGAAAGAACGAATGTGCGACAAATATGGGAGCGCGTGGAAACAAGCTGGCGACATTGCTAAAGAGAGCGCGAGGCGGCTATATGCACTCTCGACGTCTCGCACAGGTGCGCCGCTTTAGCTCAGTGGCAGAGCGTCTGTCTCGTAAACAGAAGGTCACAGGATCGATCCCTGTAAGCGGCAATCTTTTTGTTTGTGTCGAATTCTTCAAATTTAAAATAAAAATGCAATGCCGCATGCAGGGATCGAACCTACGACCTTCTGTTTACAAGACAGACGCTCTACCACTGAGCTAAAACGGCTTGTTTGGCAATGTTGATGGAATCGGTCTTATAGTGGTAGTGTGGGTGTTAATGTGATCTTCGTCCGAGGTGGGGGAATGTTGCACAGACAGCAATTTCAGCGAACATAACAACCATGTTTTCTGCGCGTTCGAGGGTGAGAAATGGTTTCCGGCTGTCGGATGCGGGGTATCGAGCAGAGGTCGCCGGAGGATGCCACAGAAGCTCTGTGGACAAAGCTGACCTCTCGGTGCTCTATTTGATGTTTTCACTTCTTTTCACTGTCAGACAAAGCTGCGAAGGGGAGCTGGCGGGACGGAAAGGACAATTTCACTTTTTGAACTGAAAATATTAGTGTGTATGTAACAGACAGCGGGCAGACGACTTTGCACGGCTTAGCGGCTCATCTCGCAGCTCGTTGTCAGTGCCATGCACTCTGGTTAGAACGCGAATGGCCAATGTTGCATGGACTTAATGGAGCTGTTCGCTTAACGAATCGAGAATGAAGGCTAGTAGAGACGTATTAGCATCCAATTCATAAATTCAGGGTCTAAAGGGATGCAGAGGAGTGACATTATGATTGGAAATCTTTGCAAAAAACCTGAATTTTAGATTTTTGAGTTCCGCTGCTTTAAGGGTTCTGGATTGTTAAGCCGTTTTGCAGCCCGAAGAACGCAACGAGCAGGAGTTTAAAGTCCATGAGGTCTATCTGCACCCGAACTACAGTAAGCCAGTGGAATTCGTCTCCTACAAGGCGCTCCTCAAGGCAGACAGTCCTTTCAAATTCTCCACAGATGCGCGACCCGTTCGATTGCCGACCTATGTGAACTAGTGGTCAACTTTTGCGCCTGTAGGAGAATCGAAATAGGATAAGTCTTCCCTATAAGATGCCACTCTAACTGGTTCATTCACTAATGGCTTCTTCCTTGCGTTTGTTGTGCAAAATGGAGGCCGCTAAACTCTTAATTATCCGCATCCTTATCCGTGCCGTTCCTTAATGCTCACGTGATGCTCCAGAGTGCCATAATCTGACTAAAGACTTTGCAAAATCCGATTGGAAAACGAGCGCCTAATGGCCCAAAGAACATTGCAAGGGCGTTTTCAGTCCTCTCTGCGCAGATCACAAATCTGTTTTGCAGAAGCTAAATGGAATTAATGGATGCACTACGAGTTCAAGCTGATTTGTGGAGTGAAACGAGGGGTGACAACAGATTCATTAACAACAAAGATTAGCTTAAACTTTGCCACTCAACAGATGCAAACAATTTTTCACTCCAATAGATCGATCTCCTCTCACTCGTGTTGGAATTCCTCTTGCTGCGTTCAATACTGAATCCAGAAATCGAGGAGTTTGCTTCTTGCGTTGATTTAGCGGCAATCCAATACAAGATCACTATAATCAAAGTTCTCCAAGACAAACCGAACTGCTTTCAAGTTGTCTTCGTTTTGGTTCAATTGGACGCAAAGAGTCTGTCCTGCAAGAGCAGATCTGAGTTGCTCGCACTGACTGAGCTCACGATAAAGGCTCAATTGACCGATTAGCGCTATCGAGCACGATTGCTGCGCCGCCAGGACATGCAGAATGGGATCCGCATTCTGTGGTTTGAAGTTGATTTTCAGGGTGTTTGCGTGAGATCTTTCCGCGATTCTAAATCTTTGCGAAATCGGAGAGGAATTGATCAGAACGTGCTGGAAATCAAAGTTTGGAATTGCGGCCAGAAGCACCGGGAGATGAAAATCGTCTGCGGTGACGCTCCTAACGGTTGGTTGATGCCTGGCGAGTTGGTGCGTCTTCTTCAGCTCAATCAACTCCTCGAGAGTGAACTCCAGGGGAGCGATCACTGTCGCTCTTGTTTTCGCCACTTTGAGGAAGAAGTTAAACGCCGCCGTCTGCTGGCGGAACGCGGCGGGAAACGTCGCTTCCGTTGAAGACGTGATTTGGAGATTCTTCTCCTCAAACAGCGCGGCCACCCTCTCCTGCTGCATATCGGCGCCAAACAGGAATCTGCGCGTTGCCTTCACTTTCATCCCAACGAGAATATTCCGCTTCACTGGCAAATCTTGGAATGTTCCTTCAGTGCGCACACAGAGTTGACCGTTGTAGACCTGAACGCTCTCATAGGTGAGCGCAATTGTGTCGTTGATGTAGACCGCAGGGAAGGCAATCTTCAGCTGCACGAAGCGGTTGATCTCGGCGACGTCTACAGCCACACATGACCAAGTTTTAAACTGTGAAAAATCGGTGTTTGAGTTCCAGGGACGCTTTCTGTCATGCTCACGATGGTAGGCTTTGGCGATACGAAAGGAAACCTTCTCGATTACTTCTTCGATGAAGTTAAGGGACACAAACTCCATTGTAGAAATGGTTGACAGAGGGATGGATTATCTCGAGCCTAAATAGAGGTTGTATGCGATGCGATGTCAATTCTACGAAGCGATGCAAGCTCAAAACTCATAACTATAATCGTTTGCGAAGCCCCATGGGGCTAAACGTGAGCTAAACATCATAGATTTGTAAAGTTCCAAAGGTCCTCTGACCTTTTGGTCTGCTAAATTCCATACCGAGTTTACAGCCTGGGAATCCGAAGCGAGCTCCGGGTGGTTTACAACCACCGGTGCCGCTCGCTAGCTCCCGGGGGGCCCATTTACGACTGATAATACAGTTGCTTGCAGATAAGCATGGGAAGTCCGCTGGAGCACGAGGAGCCCCGCCCCCGGAGACGAGGCTTACAAAAGCCGAGGACGACGACGCGACTAGGCCGGCCGCCTCTCACACTGAGGCTCTTCAATACCCACCGTGACTGTATATCTCTCGTTGCCTTCGGGCCCAGATAAAACCCTGACCTTTCCCACGTGTCTCACTCACTCGCACGCTTCACACCTCGCGCAACACCGAAGGAGGACTCCTGCCCCACGCAGAGTCCAAAAATCCTTTACTGGTAGCAGCTCGCGTCTTTCCCCCCTCTGAGGGCCTTACGCTTCCACTGCGCACGCCTAATCATTACGGTCACGGTCTATCGCGCGCTTTTCATCTTCCATTCATTTCAGTCACTTCCAGCGCGCCATTCCAATCACATCTAGCGCGCCGTCATCTTCAATTCAGTCACCTCTTGCGCGCCATTCAGTCAGTCCAGCGCGCCGTTTCAGTCAGAGCGCCATTCAGTCAGTTCAACCGCGCCTTTCTGCGCGATATTTCTTGTCGACATTCATTTTCAAACGCGTTCTTTTTCCCTTCTTTTGTAACCCGACGTCAAATTTAATCATCACCTTTAGTGTTCTTCTACTCAGGCTTTTCTTGAGTACTTAATCCATTCTTAGTTTTATTTGTTTTTCCTTTCTTTTTTTTCAACTAATCAAAACACACACAAAAAAAAATTTCTTTATTAAATGGCCCGTCTGATGAAAAATCTTCCGGCCAAGCCTAGCACTCCATTCTCGTCGACTCAGGGTTTCCCTGTAGTCCCCAACCCCAAACCTCACCAGGAATCGGCTAACAACCCATCTTCGATGACACGCTCCTTGCGTCGTACCAAGAAGGTATGCCGTCAATGATTTCGCAACTCCGCCAGCTTGAAAACGCTTGCACGCAGCTTAATCGAAACAAGGATTCCAGCGCGCATCTCAAGCAAGTCAGCGCACAAGTTTTCGGCGAGCTCGCGCTAATCACGGAGGCTATGACTTGCTGGCAAAAGCGCGTAATTGACTTAGCAAATGCGGTTCTCGCTTGCGCAAATGAGAAGGAGGTTGAATCTCAGCCTCGCGATATCAAGCGCCGCGACAACAACGATAAAAGCACAATCAGCTTATCAGCGTTTACCGCTCTGAGTCGCCAGCCGCCAGCCGCAGTCATCCAGCCCAAAATCGCTACTCCGCCGCCTCAAAGATCTAGCAAGCAGTTTGGCATGATTTGCGCGATTTCCGACGATTCTTGCCTTCAAGAATTCACCGGGCTGGACGATATTCCTTTTTCCCTCTGGATACGTCGCTTCGAAGATTTCACGGCTATCCAAGCCACACCTTGGAACGACGCAGCTAAACTCGCCCGCTTGAAGTTCTACCTGGTAGGATACGCCCGCGAAGCGTTTGATGAAAGTCCGGCAAAGGCCGCTACGACTTATGCTGACGCGAAAGCCGCGCTTTTAGCTATCTTTGAGTCTCCAAAGGTCCGCAGCGCAGCACGCCAATCCTTATCGCGTTGTTTCCAGCTCTCCTCGGAGTCAGCGACAGCATTCGCTAACCGCCTGCGCATCCTAGTTCGCGCCGCGACCGTTGGTCTGGATGAACAAGCAATCAAAGCGCGCATGCTAGATGAGTTTGTTGATCGTCTTCGTCCTGAGAAGCTAGCCGAACAAGTCAAGTTAGCGGACCCGCAGACGTTTGACGAGGCTGTTTTCAAAGCTGTCCAAATTGAAGATCTCTTATCTGCTCAGACCCACGACCGTGTGCACGCTGTCGAATCATCCATGCTTGATAGACTCACCGAACAAGTAGCTGCGCTTGCCGAACGCATTGATCAAATGACCAATGACCAACGCTACACGCCCTCCTTTCAGCGATATGGTCGCCCGCTATGCAATTTTTGCGGCAAAGCTGGTCATTCTGAATATTCCTGCTGGCAGCGTCCAAGCCAAAGAGAGATGAACTCCCCACCGCATGCATCGTTCAATCAGCAAGGCTTTTCCAACCATCGCGGCCACGTGAACTCGATCCAAGCGAATCAAAAATCGGAAGTGCATCAGTTAACCGCACGCGTTGAGGCCCTCATGATTCAGAACAAGCGCCTCGCTACGCTCGCATATCCGGAAGTGACCTCCGGCGACAATCCTGTCAGCGCCGTTCAGGCTGTTCCAATCGCCAAAAATCAACGTTCGCTCGTGTCGAATACGCGCGCAGTCACAAAACAGAAACAGAGCACTTTTCCTTCCCAGTGCAAACCGCGGAATTCATTGCGTTTTCAAAAACCAAACTTCCAGCGCCCAGATTGCCCTACTGCCCGCTTCCGCTCAATGATGCAGCCTATTACGCACGATAGCCGCCCGCGGTGCAACTTCTGCGGCAAAGTTGGACACTCTGAGTCAACTTGCTTCAAACGGCTTCCTTCGACACGACCTCCGCAGCGGCCGACATCTTATCAATTCCCGGCGCGTAAACAGCACACCTTGTCCGGTTCTCCTCCGCAGCCCACTTATCAGCGCCCGCACGCCTATCACGTGAACGCAGTTCAGAGAACTCATTCTGATTTGCAGGTGCTTCAAGCCCACATTACTGCGCGCAAGATACAGAACCAGAGTACGCGCGCTTCCTCTGCAGTCGAGTCACACCAGAAGGCGGTTAACGCCATTCAAACAGCTCCAGCTACCCAAGCAAAACCGAAGCGGGTCAAGCCACAGCGACAGTTTCCTGCACGCAAGCGCTATGAAAATAGTTCGCTATTGCCCTCTCACGATGGCAGTGGAGTAATCCTCCAGGACAATGGCACTTTTAGGGTCAGCATAAAGAACGAGCTGGATTTGCGAGCCAGCCACAAGAAGACAATGAACTCGATCCAAGATCCAATCGTCGACAAAAACATCACGTCGGCTGATCACAAAGATTCGCATTCGCAACGCTCTATTGGCCTTTTATTGCTCTAACTAACCACTCCCTCTGGCTTAATCAGATCTCCGCACTAAGTTTGCCGCCTTGTGCCGCAACTTGTGTTTCACTCTTTCTCTTGTCGCCGAAAGGCCCCTCTCCAATCTATCAGTGTTGAGTTGCAGGAGGCAAAAGTTCAACCGGTCGCCCAAATTCCTTCAAATGAGCGCCGAGGGCGGCGCTGGTTAAAAAAGGGTAAGGCGGTCTGTACAGAATGTTTTAGCTCTGCGCCGCCATCACCTGCGGTTCTCCGGCATTTGACTCAGCAATTCGTCTCTGCGCAGCGCCAGTCAACTCTTGTCACCTTCGGGTCCCCTCAAAAGAACAACGTCAATGATGTCGGAATCGATCCCAAAACCTCCACTCGAACAACCAGGAGTCAACAGCAATCGAATCCCATGCTTGGTGCATAAGACGCAATGAGCCTAAGTTCTTTTCTTTCTATTAATCTCGTCACCGTAAGGTCCAACCCAGTAAAACTCATCCTGGCCACCACCCGACGGGCAAAACCCTCAGACATTCGGTAACCTTGAGCGGCGTTCCAAAAGGTGTTTCGTCTCGTGGTGTCTGCTTCAATGGCTTACGCCCGCTGCGAGCAAACCCTTAGGCGTCGTTTGGAGGCACTTTCGATCTTGAGGTTCTGTTTCACTGGTCAATGACCCCTCATGACAAAGCCCTCAAATCCGAGCTTGCATTCAGGCAAGAGGTCTAGAGCCCAAGATACGAACCGAGGGCGGTTCTGGTTAAAAAGGGGTAAGGTGTAAAGTTCCAAAGGTCCTCTGACCTTTTGGTCTGCTAAATTCCATACCGAGTTTACAGCCTGGGAATCCGAAGCGAGCTCCGGGTGGTTTACAACCACCGGTGCCGCTCGCTAGCTCCCGGGGGGCCCATTTACGACTGATAATACAGTTGCTTGCAGATAAGCATGGGAAGTCCGCTGGAGCACGAGGAGCCCCGCCCCCGGAGACGAGGCTTACAAAAGCCGAGGACGACGACGCGACTAGGCCGGCCGCCTCTCACACTGAGGCTCTTCAATACCCACCGTGACTGTATATCTCTCGTTGCCTTCGGGCCCAGATAAAACCCTGACCTTTCCCACGTGTCTCACTCACTCGCACGCTTCACACCTCGCGCAACACCGAAGGAGGACTCCTGCCCCACGCAGAGTCCAAAAATCCTTTACTGATTATTGGTAGATACCTTGTACAATTCGCTTAATCAAGGACCAAAGAACTTTCTCATGTTTTTCGGCCCTTTGAGTTCATTTCTAAGGTCAAAATCCGAGCGAAACGTACGCGCAATCAAGCACGCTAGATTCGTGGCCGCTACGACCGGCACAAATCTATAATCGCTTCGCACTCGCTCAAGAAGTGAGACGCATGACATGATGTGAAGGTGTTTTCTCAGAAAGAGCGTTTTTTAAATCAAAACAACTCCAAAATAGGTCTACGCAGCACAACAGACTAAACGTTTTATGATGCACAGAGCCAAACATCGTGTAATATTGATTCTGGTACATTTAGCTTCGAAGTCGCGTTGCCCTCACCCACAAATGCTTGAAATCAAGTTCATCGACTAATTTTCAGGCAAAGCGGGATTCTCTCCGAGCATTTCGGAACCGCTAAAGAGTGTTAGACCTGGTCTTCTCTCTGCGCTAATCTTTCTTCACAAACCGCAACGTGTCTACTTGATTGGTTTAGCCTAGTCGTTGGCGCATCAGGCTTTGTCTCACGTTGAACGTTGAAAGTCTTGATATTTGAATATCCACCTAGAGACAAATGTAAGCGAAGCGCCAATTCTCCAAAGCAATGTAAATTCAAAACAAACTGACGATAGATCTCTCAACGACAGTTTGCTTCAACTTTACAAATGTATTTTTTTTTATTAATCGGTAAGATCAACGCATATCTTATGCCTTTAAACGCCTCTCATGCCTTCAAAATAGTTGAACATACAGGAACCCATGCAGTTGACTCCCACAGCTCGATATGTCGTCATAACATTGCTGGTTTCCTCTGCTAGCTTCCATACTGCGTTTCTAAAGCTGGTTAAATTGGTTTCGTCTGGGGGCATGTAAAAACAGATCGTGGAATCAAAGTTCTCCACGACAAACCGAACAGATTCCAAGTTGTCCTCCTTTTCGTTCAAGTGAACATCCACAAATTGATCTATCAGCGCTGTTCTGGACTTTTCGCACTGACTCAAGTCGCGGTACATCGGCAGCGCACCGATAATCGTTAGTTTTGCGGATTGCTGCGCCATTATTTGAAGAATTTCGGCCGCATTCTTCGGATCAATCGTTAGCTTCAATGTCCTGCTGTACCCAACTTTCGGTTCACATGGCATAGTGTTGAGGATTACGTCTTCGAAGTCGAATTCAGAAACGGAATCGTGGAGCTCAGCAAGGTCCTCATAGTCGGCAGTTGCGGTCTTCAGATTCAGTTGATTTCTTCGCAATCCGTGCTCTCTTTTCAGGTCAATCAATTCGGAAAGCGCAAAATTCGTTGGATAAATCACCGTTGCACCGGTTTTGATCGTTTTGAGGAAGATTTTGCGCATTATCGGATTTTTGCCTGTAAGAATCGTAAAACGTCGCTTCCGTAGATGATGAGAACCCGATATCCGTGCATTCAAACCACTTGAAGAACTTGTCCAGGCTAATGGGATTGGAAGAGCCGCTTCTGGTCCATCCAACTTCTAATCGAGTCACAACGCAGGGAGGTTTATGGCGGCGGTCTTCTTCTCCGGGAACATAGAGATGATCCTCGCAGACTTGCGTGCTATACGTCGCGACATCACAGACGTCGCTCACGCTATCCTCTGCAACTTCAAGAGTGAACTTCACGTAGCGGTTCTTCTTCGAGACCTTCCTTGCAACTTTCCACCAGGCAGGGATTTGAGAGAAGTGGGCACGTTTGCTGTAAGTTCTGTGCGGACTGTGCCACTCGAATTTAACTTTGTCGTCTTGAGCGGTGCGGAAGAAGACGTTCTCAATGACTGCTTCCATGAAACAGAAGGGGACGTATTCCATTGTGGCAAGGCGATGTAGTTTCAGCTCATTTGTACCACTTAAATGACCATGAAATCATGAAAAGCAATGCATTGTGTTGATGCATTGCTTTTTAAACAAATTCGAGATTCAGATTCATTATGGGAGCTGTGCAACACTAGCTGAGTTTCAGTTTCCTCTCTGACCTCTCAGCTTCTCTAGATGAGAACCACGTAAAGTTACGGAATTGTTAGTCTCGAAGATGAAGACACAGAAAATTCAAGAAAGATCTGTGCATGACATTTCTAAGTTTAGCCCACGCGCTACGCTCAGCATATGTTGACTGCCTCAGTCTTCAAGCCTAGTTCTTTGGCTTACCTGGCTTTGTAGAACACAGCGAGCTAAGTATCAAGTTACTAATCGAACTGTACTACGTACAGACAAGGGCATTTGATGAGGCGCCCGTTCGTCTGGCGCTTCTAACAAGCGCTTTCAGACGCTTTCTAAAGTTGCACGCTGGTTTAATGAGGATAGAGCTTATTCAAACAACCAATTGATTATGTTGAAAATGAAAATGACAGCAGAACATTGTCTTCACAAATCTTTATTTCAACAAACATAACAAAAATCAAACACAAAACGTCTAATGGTGAGTGCTATGAAACAAACGAAAAGAATAAAAATTACTACAGAGCACTTCTACGCATCGATCAGTTGTCGTTCTGTTTCTAGTTTCATCTGCTAATCTCCATACTAATTGATCAAAGTAATGACTTTGATTGAGAGAGGATTCGCTCCTATAGGGATTGTTCCAAGCGCAGCATTTGGGCTTTTGAAATACGAGCGATGAATCAAAGGATTCAAACACGAATCGAAAAGAGTCAGAATCGTGTTCGTCGTTGTTCAACAGGATGCACAGATTCTGTCCTTTCAGAGCTGCTCGTGAGCGCTCGCATTGACTCAACGCTCGGCATAAACGCAGATCAGCGATGATAGCAAACGAGCACGATTGGTGCGCCAGGAATTGAAGGATTGCAGCCGCATTCTCCGGTTCAGCTGTGATTTCCAGTGTAGTAAGTCCAGATTTCCATGCACAACGCCGAAGGTCATCTGCATTCGGCACTGTGATGATAATGAAATGTTCGAAGTTGAATTCTGGAATGGCTTCGAGGAGCGGGGAAAGGTCCTGGTCATCAGCGGTGGCTCTCCGCACATTGAGTTGATGTCTGGCGAGGCCGTGCTTCCGTTTCAGGTCAATCAGCTCCGAAAGAGGGAAATCTTTTGGAAAACTCACCGTCGCTCCCTTTCTGAGTACTTTGAGCAACAGACCGTAAACCGCCGGATCTTCGCGGAAAGAAGCGGAAAACGAGGCTCTAACAGAGGAAGAGAATTGAAGATTCTTCTCTTCAAACAGCTTGAATAGGTCCTCCGTGCTGCAGCCTCGGTATCTCCACACCGCATCTTCAATGGCAGTAAGAATATTCCTCTTCAAGGGCAGATCTTCGAGTCTTCCTGCGGCCCAAGTAAAGTGCTGGCTATCGTGCACTGGAACGCTCCGATAACTGAGAACGCCGCTGTCCTCAGTTCCATCGATAGGAGAGTCAACGAACAACCTCACGTAGCGGTTCCTCCTTGAGTCGTCCACTGCAACGTTAGACCAAATGGGAAGCTCCGAAAAGTGAACACTTTCGGTCCAAGGTTTGAGGCGTTGAGCGGTGTGGAAGAAGACGTTCTCGATTACTTCTTCCATGAAACAGAAGGGGACGTATTCCATTGTGGCAACACGATGTAGTTTCAGTTCATTTGTACCACTTAAATGAGCAGAAAATCATCGAAAGCAATGCATCGTCAGGTTAGGAAACATTGACATGGATTCTTGTGGTCTGTGCAATGCCAGCTACTGGCGACAATGCTAGCCTGGCCGTTAGTAACAATAACGCAAATTTGTGTCAAAAACAGTGCCACATTCGCATTGCATGCACGCGCGAAATTTCAGAATTTCGGTTCTCAAAATATTGCTACGTTTGCGCGGAAGATGAGATGAAACTGAATTATGGCATTGAACAGTAAACAACAGAAAATCACATAAAAATGAGATAATTTTTGTAGATGAATTCTTCGTCGCCAAGAACGAAAATCGCTCGTCCGTTGCGGTTTTTCAAAATGAACTCGTGCTCCATTTCAGGCCATGGTTGTTGTGAGTGATACCGATTCAAGTAGTCAAGTTCTTCTTGGGTGCACTGTTCAAACCCAAAATCGCCGATTGGTTCCTTGACTACGGTGCTTTCGCAAAATATAATCTTTCCAATCATCTTCTCTGAATGCTCCACTCGGCGATGATTCTCTCCAGAGGCAAATCGCAGTTGGCACATAGAACAACGTATTCAAACTGTTCCTGTTTCAACAGATCCCGAACCGCTTCCGTGGTTGCAGCATTGAATTGATGCTCCTTACTGAATTCCAAACAATTCAAAGTCTTCTTTTCGACCATTTTCTCCATTATCTTCACAATCGTCTCCGTTACTGGTGTTGAAATCGTCACTGTCGAGACAATTGGAATTAAACCAACAATTTCGATGATTTCTTTGCTTAATTTGGACGATTTCAGCCATAGATACACGTTGTTGCGTTTGCAGAATGTCGGATGTTTACTGACAGCGGGATCAATAGGACGGTGGCCGTTATTCTCGTTTAGATAAATCGAGCTGTGATGGAGGTGCTTCCTGGAGGTCAACTCGGACGCTGCACACCGGCCATTTTCTATTTTGTAGATTCTAGTCTCTGAAGAGCCTTTGGACACTCGAATCGCGTAAAAGGCCTTTCGTTCCAGAAACTCCGAGCAGACGGCACCAATCCGTCCTAGGATGGCGGTTCCAGCTGTGAGAGTGTCGTCAAACTGATAAAGCGCCACCTTCTCGTAGAAGTCAACCGCCAAGAAGTTCATCGTTGGCCGGAAATGGTGAATCTGGATGTCGATACGGACCTTAAATAGAGCTCGTTCGGCCAGTAAAGCGATGCAAATGAAAACGGGCAAAATTATTGCAAGTTGCATTAGTCAGGAAAACTCGCTCGTTCAACCGATATGTCCAGCTGTTTGAAGCACTTGAAGCTTGACCTAAGCGTAGCTTAGCCCGTCCTTAAGCTTAGTTTCAGATGTTAGAATACTCCATAGAAGCGAAGAACGAATCAATGGCGTAGTGAAATGTAGTCGCTTCTTTTGTAAAGACGTTTTCTGCGATGAGAGGGACAAAGGAAGACAAGATCGTGGATAAACGGTTAGATCTTCCGTGGATCGACCTCATAGCAATCGTCCGGAGAAAGTGCGTTAAAGAAACGTCAAGAATTTGTCTTGTGGACAAACCAACGACTCATACCAACGTGTTTGGTCAAATAATTGCTCAATACAGCAAACAGACAGCGCCATGTTGTCCTGATTCGGTCTTATCAGTCGGCAAATGTCACTCAGGTCGTGTTTGTCGTTGTTGCACATAAAATAAAGTGTTTGCGGCTTTGTGTCATCACTGGCAGTTTCCTAGGCCGTCAGTACAACGATGAAAACTCTGATTTTGCTATTCTGTCTTGTGGCTGGACTTTCGGCTTATACGGTAAGAATTGTAAGCTCTTAGATTAATTGGTTTTCTCATTTCATGGCGTTTCAGAGCTCGATGGGCGGTCTGCTCAAGATTAATGCCCAGCGTTTGGCCAAACTAGCGCATCCTGATTTTGACAACCCCGAGCTAGAGATCAATATGGTTGCTCAAGCCTCGCCCACAACCGTGGCCGGAGGCCACATCAACGGCCACCATATGACATTTCTTATTGACACGGGATCTCATCTGACGCTAATCCCACTGGCCCGCTTACCTATGTGCGGATTATCAACACGCGACCTCACCCCGCCGAGCTGCGAGCCTCCGGGAACCACCTTAAGCTTGTAGATTCCTTTGATGCAACAGTAACCGTCGCAAACGCATCCGTTCACACCACGATCCACGTGGCGGACACACACCACTTGGGTCACAACACGATCTACGATGCGCTCATCGGTACCGACGTGTTGGCGCGAATGCCCCCGATGACGTTAGATTTCACACATCACAAGATCACGTTCGGTAATAACAGCTGCGCACGATTAGGAATTGCTGCACGCAACACCTACAACGACACTCCGCTAACAGCGAAAAAGAGAGAAACAGAGTCCGATCGCGCGGCACTCTCGACCCTGTCGTTATCAATAATCTCCGGATTGCTGCCCTGCTTCATAACTTTATCGTGCTTATTCGCGTTCCATTAGTGATCCCCGGATCGCTCCCTGGGTACCGTTACAACATTATCTATTCTTCGTGCATTATTGGCCTTCTCCGGAAAGCTCCTTGAGTCCCGATACAACTTCATCTATTATTCGTGCATCAATAGTGATCCCCGGATCGCTTCCTGAAGGACTGTTACAACTCTATCTATTATTTCGTAGGCGTGATCTCCGGATCGCTACGGGAATGCCTGTACGATATTTAACCCTTCCCGGGCCACGCGCCCTTGCCTCGAGAGAAACCACATCCCGACGCCAATCCTCCAACCGACGAAGACGCTCTCCGTGTGCCAACAACGAGAAAGGATCGTACGTGCCAATCGAGCAAGGGTCACGGAAATACGAAGGACACGACACCCTATTGCGCCCCGAAGAGTTCGACTACGCCTTACTGTTGACGGCAACACGACGAAACTAGTAAGCGCGCTGGTGAAAGAAAACAGCTTTCAACGGGAGTACGACTGGACAAACGCCCTTCCCGTCGAACGGGAAGCCCTAGCAGGATGCATCAGCGAGTACTCGATAGCGGCAGCTTCGCGCGTACTCGTCGACGTCTTCTACGACACAGAGGGTACCAACAAAGCAGAAGCGACAACCGATCTCTTACGATACTTGCCAGAACAACATTCCCGTGTTCCCTGAACCAATGCCGAACACTCGGAGCAACCAACAAGGATACCAGAAGACGAACAACGACGCCCTCCCCCACAACTCCAACCACCACCCTTGAACATGTCTGTCACCCCATATCGCCCCAGAGGAGCTCCAGATCCTTACGTGAGGACCACTCACAGAGGGTAGGCAACAGATCGGAGTCGATCCTGCCCTATGGGTGGGAGGTGTGACGGTTCGGTCCCGGGCGGAAATGCGGTCGAGCGGGAGATCAGGCGAAGGTGCGAACCGACGTCTGCTCACCTAACCCGCGCGCATCCCTAAACCACGATCCGAAGTGCGAGGACCTGATCGCGTCTTAGTGTGAAGCGTCGCGCCCCGCTAACCCGCATATAAGCCGACCGCCCGACCAGTTCCGGGCCGGCCCTCTTGATCCACTGAAGTGATCTCGAGCGCACACTCGTAATCCGTCTACCGACCTATTGTCGTACCGGACGCCAATTCCCGTCTGCGAAAAACGAAAATAAAAAATTGACGAGCGTCGCCACCTCAGGACCCAAATATTTTGCCTGAGACGGCAATATGTACTGTGAAAATTGGCTGTTTTTCGATCTTTTCTCTTTTCTTTCTTTTCTCATACATTTTTGACAAAATCTAGCCTTAGGAAAGTCTTCCTCAGCTCAATACCTTTCGTTTGAGCCATCGCTCAGCTAAATTGGATGTCTGTCACTGCAGTCATGGTGGATTTTATGATTTTTCAATGATTTTTTGTTGTTGTGGGCCGTTTTCATCATTTTCAAGTGATTCTGACGCAACTACCGTCTTCCGTGACCTCGATTTGGTAGGGTAGGACACAGGAAACACAGATCTGTGACCGTTCGGCAGCAAAAAATCATTAAAATCATAAAATCCACCATGACTGCAGTGACAGACATCCAATTTAGCTGAGCGATGGCTCAAACGAAAGGTATTGAGCTGAGGAAGACTTTCCTAAGGCTAGATTTTGTCAAAAATGTATGAGAAAAGAAAGAAAAGAGAAAAGATCGAAAAACAGCCAATTTTCACAGTACATATTGCCGTCTCAGGCAAAATATTTGGGTCCTGAGGTGGCGACGCTCGTCAATTTTTTATTTTCGTTTTTCGCAGACGGGAATTGGCGTCCGGTACGACAATACTTCCGTCCTTGCTTCCTGATAATTAACCCTTTGACGCGAACCTCGGCGACCCCCGTCTTCCGAGCCAACCCCACTAAAAATGACAGCAGAACATCTTTACAAATGCATCTTTGTTACCAAAAGCAAACAACTCAAATCAAGCAAACACAACAATCAAACACGCGTCTAATGGCGAGTGCTTTGAAACAAACGCGACCAATAAAAACCACTGCAGATCACTCCTATCCGTCGATCAGTTGTCATTATATTGCTAGTTTCACCTGCTAATCGCCATACTGATTGCTCAAAGTGATGAGTTTGGTTGACACAAGGTTTGCTCTCATTTTCATAGTTCCAAGCGCAGCATTTTGGCTCTTGAACTACGAGCGAGCAATCAAAGGTTTCAAACACAAATCGAACGGATTCGATACCGTGTTCGTCGTTGATTTAACGGGATGAACAGATCCTGTCCTTTCAGCGCTGCTCGTGAGCGCTCGCATTGACTCAACGCGCGGCATAATTGCAGATTAGCGATGATCTCAATTGAGCGCGATGCGCCAGGAATTGAAGGATTGCAGCCGCATTCTCCGGTTCAGCTGTGATTTCCAGTGTAGTAAGCCCAGATTTCCATGCACAACGCCGAAGGTCATCTGCACTCAGCACTGTGATGATAATGAAATGCTCGAAGCTGAATTCTGGAATGGCGTTCGAGAGAGCGGGAAGGTCCTGGTCATCGGAGGTGGCTCTGCGCACATTGAGTTGATGTCTTGCGAGGCCGTGATTCCTTTTCAGGTCAACCAACTCCGAAAGAGTGAAATGTTCAGGAGAGCTCACCATCACCCCCTTTTTAAGCACATTGGAGAGCAGACCGTAAGTTGCCGGATCTATCCCGGAAAGAAGTCGGGAACATGGCACTTACAGAGGAAGAGAATTGAAGATTCTTCTCTTCAAACAGCTTGAATAGGTTTTGCGTTCTGCAGCCTCGGTATCTCCACACCGCATCTTCAATGGCAGTAAGAATATTCCTCTTCAAGGGCAGATCTTCGAGTCTCCCTTCAGTCCAAGTAACGTGTTGGATATCCTGCACTTGAACGCTCCGATAACTGAGAACGCCGCGGCCCTCAGACAACCGCACGTAGCGGTTGCTCGTTGAGACGTCCACTGCAACGTTAGACCAAATGGGAAGCCGCGAAAAGTGGACGCTTTTGGTCCAAGTATTGTCGTTGGGATTGAGGCGTTTAGCGGTGCGGAAGAAAACGTTCTCGATTACCTCCTCCATGAATCGAAGGGACACAAACTCCATTGTGGCTAAATGCTGGCTGCAAACTGGCACAGTTGAAATTTCTGCGACTTAAATAGAACAAAGATTAGAACTTAAATAGAGCATCGCTTTTGCGCAACGAATTTCTCTTCTCTTGCGATCCTCTTGCGAAACGAACCATTAGCTCCCTACAGGCGCTATTGATCACTTTTTCCAACATTTCTCCCAAAATACAAAACAAATCTCGTTTTCGCTCAATGTGGACTTTGTCCCAAACACGTCATCTTCTCGAATCTTCGTGAGCGCCCATTCATCTGGCGCTTCTAGGAAGCGCTTTCAAGCCTTGGTGGTGTTGTGTCAGGTCCTCGGATCGGTCTCCCCTTGCCGGAGATAGCCATTCTAGCGTTTGCTTTATTCAATGGGAGAGACGTAGACCTGGTAATGCAGAGGAGAAAGAGCGACCGACGCAGCAGTCGGGTGAACTAAGTGAAAGGACAAAAAGGGATAAAGTATGAGGACGTCTATGACTTCAGAGTGCTTATGTTCACAAATGCATCTTTATTAGAACAGAGACAACAAACAACTCATAACACGCGTCTAATGGCGAGTACTTTAAATAAAACGAGACCAATAAGAACAACCGCATAACACTCCTATCCGTCGATCAGTTGTCATTATGTTTCTTGTTTCATCTGCTAATCTCCATACTGATTGACGAAAAGAATGACTTCGGTTGACACAGGAGTCGCTATTATATGGATTGTTACAAGCGCAGCATTCGGGCGCTTGAACTACGAGCGAAGAATCAAAGGTTTCAAACACAAATCGAAAGGACTCAATATCGTTGCAGTTCAGCTTGATGCACAGCTTCTGTCCTTTCAGAGCTGCTCGTGAGCGCTCGCATTGACTCAACTCGCGACATAATCGCAGATCAGCGACGATCTCTAACGAGCACGATCGATGCGCCAGGAATTGAAGAATGACAGCCGCATTCTGCGGTTCAGCTGTGATTTTCAGTGTACTGAGGCCATATTTTCCCACACAATGCAGTCGATGCAGATCATCTGCAGTCGGCAATGTGTTGATAATGAAGTGCTCGAAGGTGAATTCTGGAATGGCGCTGAAGACTCCGTCAAGATCCTGGTCGTTGGCAGATGCTCTGTACACATAGAGTTGATTTCTTCCGACTCCGTGCTTTCTTTTCAGATCAGCCAACTCCGAAAGATTGAAATCTTCGTCGTCGCTCGTCGTCGCTCCAGTTTTGATGAATTCAATTGAACACGGCTCTCTGGCTGTCAGGACTTGGAGAATGGCGGCGGCATTCTTTGGATCAGATGTGATTGTCAGTGTACTGTGGACAGATTGGCTTTTGCAAAACACAATGTAACGCGCCTTCGCCACTGTTTTGAAGATGACTTCCTCGAATGTGCATTCTGGAAGGGCTTCGAGGAGCGCGGGAAGGTCCTGGTCATCGGCAGTGACTCGCCGCAAATTCAGTTGATGTCTTGCAAGGCCGTGCTTCCGTTTCAGGTCGACCAACTCCGAAAGAGTGAAATCTTCTGGAAAATTCACAGTCGCTCCCTTTCTGAGCATTTCGAGGAACAGACCGTAATCCTCCGGTTCTTCTCGAAACGATTTGCGGAAGTTTGCTTGTGTAGACGAAGAGAATTGAAGATTCTTTTTCTCAAACAGCTTGAAAAGTTCTTCCGTTCTGCAGCCTCGGTATCTCCAAGCATCTTTAATGTCAATAAGAATATTCCTCTTCAAGGGCAGATCTTCGAGTCTCCCTTTGGCCCAAGTAAGGTGTTGGATATCGTGCACTTTAACGCTCTCATAACTGAGAACGTTGTCCTCAGTTCCATCGCCAGGAAAGGTGATGGACAACCGCACGTAGCGGTTCCTCCTTGAGACGTCCACTGCAACGTTCGACCAAATGGGAAGCTGTGAAAAGTAAACGCTTTCAGTCCAAGTATTGGTACAGGTATTGTAGTTGGGACTGAAGTGTTCAGCAGCGCGGAAGAAGACGTTCTCGATTACTTCTTCCATGAATCGAAGGGAAACAAACTCCATTGTGGCTGACTGCTGGCTGCAAACTTGCAAAGTTGGAATTTCTGCGACTTAAATAGAACAAAGAAAGCGATGCGCAAGAGTTGCGCGTCGCTTTTGAGCAAAATATTTCTGTTCTCTTGCGATCCTCTTAAATTCTCTTTCGGCAAGTGAAATCAAGTAGGCCGGCTCGATAGTTCAGTTTTGCTATTGAGATGGTGCAACTAGCTGCTCGTTGGCTTCACTGGTTTGGCTTTTATTTCACAACAGCAAAGTCACCAAAAACGAACGTGTGCTCCATTAGCTCCCTACAGGCGCTGTTGATCACTTTTTACAACAAACAAATCTCGTTTTCGCTCAATGTGGACTTTGTCCCAAACTACGTCATCTTCTCGAATCTTCCTTCCCGGCGTTCCTTCTGCCTCGAAATCTCGAAATTGGCGGCGGAACTGCACTCCACTTCAGCCGCGCCACAAAGGAAATGAACAGAATTCGAGTTAACGGCGCTGCCGTTAACAACAACCGCCGATTAGCGGCGGAAATGGCGATGACGTGAGGACACAGACACACGAAAACCATCCACCGAAGCAGCCAACCAACAGGTCTTTGTGCGTGTTCGTTCGTTTCGCGATTGTTTTCCGCCACGAAACTCGTTCTCCGCGTGCACTATGTGGACACACGCAAGTTCTCTAGGCGGTGAAAGAATGTTTTTCGAATAGAAACAAACTTTTGAGTTGTTACTTGCAGGACAACGAGTTTGCCGAGGAGCGACTCTTTGCAGGAGGTCAAAGATTGCGAAGCAAAGCGAGGTTTTTGGTCTCTTCTGGCAGATCCTGTTTAAGGACAATTTCTGTTTCGAAACAGTTGTTTGGTATTTTGGAAAAAAAGAGGATTTCGTAATTTACAGTGACGAAACAATGAGCATCTCAGCACATCAGAGATTGTTGGGTTGTTGACTTGAATTGAACCTTTTTGAGTTAAAATTGAATTATTCGACAATTTCATGTAACTCAAGTTCTGTGAGTTTGATCTACATGGAGAACTACAAAAAATCCAACAACAATCAATTTAAAATATGGCAAAAGGCAAAGCAACAAGTGTTTTGTGGAGTTGCGATTCATATCCAGATTGGCCGCCGTGGCTAACAAGTTGAAGTGGTTCAGACTGTCCTATCTGTATTGCTTACGTGCTAAAAGATAAAACCGTGCAGAGTGCGACAGTTTCCAGGGAGCCCGATGTCAATGGTGCTATCAAATAGCTAATTCTACGTCAGATTCCAAACACGGCACCTACTTATCCACTCCGTAACGTCTCTAGCTGATCTTAGTCCGACTCACAAGCTTGAGCATCCAGCTTCCTGTCATCCGAAGAGTGTTCTCATGCGGATCCTGCCGTTTGTCTCTACTACGGAGTGTCTCTGTCATAACCTCTAGCCAGCTCATCATCAAGTATCTCCGGCCCCGCCTTATGAATAACAACATAACATTTGTCAGATCGACTTAACTTGATGGGTGATCTGTCATGCAGCGCTGTGCATCCGCTTAACCGACTTTGAACTGAACTAATTGATTTGGTTCAATCGAGCCATTGTCATGGTCTCACGCCGGCTGATTTATTCACACATTAACGACTTCATTCACACATTTTGGTCCATAAAACCGCTATCACCCACCGACAATCACCGCATTTTGTTCTTCAACCTCACAAGCGATGAATTTTGTTCCCTACGACTTTTACGAATCCGTGACGCTATGCTTCTTCACACGCTCGGCTAAAGCGTGTCAGGACCTCGCAGGAACGATGGGAAAAGTGGCTGCCACTTGCTACGAGCATCGGTCGTCTCGTCATGTCAACATCAACAACGGTGAACTCCGCGCCAACTTTCTCCAAAGTTTCCATAGGAAACGCTACGGAAAGAGCGTCAAAGTCACGGAAACGCATCCCAGATTCCATCAGGGCGTCATTATTAGAATCAACGGACGCGCTCGAGTTCCTCCAACGCAGCTTGAAGCGATCAGAACTGCGTTGACCGTTGATTCCTCCCAGGACGTCACGTTGTGGCTGAGCGGCAAGGATCTCGCTAACGAGTTGGCCAACTGCATTGATTCAGTCCAAATCCTCGTTCTCGACAACATTCTGACGCAGAAAATGGAGCAGAAATTCAAGAATCTGATCGAGAAGAAGACGCTGAACGTGGTTGAATTCTCAAAGTTCCAAAAATTCACCTACAAAACCCAAAATCTCTTCTTCGAGCTCCTCCAGCAGGATCAATTCTTCAGGGCGCAGCTTCCACGCGACTGCTTTCCTCTGTTGCGCGAGCTGATCGACGAATGGAACAAGAATCCCCTCAAAATGACCGGAAAGAGCATTGTTTGTGGATCAACCGCGCGGGAGTTCAATTGGATCAACTTTTTCCGCTCCAATCGTATCGTGGAATGTTCTGCTTTGCAGCTAGCCGCCCTCAATTTCTACTTTCCGCTGGTCAAAGGCGTGTGGGGCAAGAAACCTCTCAAAGCGCTCGTTTTGGAGCATCTCGAGGGAGACGCTGTCATGTATTGGCTCTGTTCAGACCTGAATAGCCCGTTGGTCCTAAGGACTACGGACTACGAATGATTTTTGAATCTCCGCTTGTGAATGATTCTTGAATCTCTTCACTTTACTGTCAGATGATTGAACGTTGTTATGCGCCTCTTTGTCCTTGGTTTATGAATGATCGGTCTGTTCTATTGCACGTAGTGTAGTTCTTGTCAGTCGCAGTTGGGTCCAGAAGGAGCACCAATGATCAAGTGGTCAAACAACGTTGGGCACACATCACGGATGTCAATAAGCCGCCCAATCGTGGTTTGGCTTGTTCTAGCGATGCATCAGTGAACTAAAACTCGAACTATCAAGCTAGAACGTATGAGCGTAGCTTATTGCGTCCCAATTTTCGATGTTTTTGAAGGAAATCGGTGTTCTAAAGATTGAATCCATCCAACGGTGATTGCCACTTAGAATATGAAATCAAACCTGACAGTGGGTAAAAGCATATGATCGTTGTTTTGCACTAAACCATCCGCACTTTGATTCCATTAGACGCCACTGAACTCGAAGAACATTACGAACACACGTTTTTTAACCTACATATAACCAACCGCACTTTAGCGAACAGGTTTGAAGGTGTGGCGACGATCCAATTTGTTCGACGAAGTCAAAGTGCTGCTGGAAGAGGAGCGTAATGCATTTATGTGCTCCTGCTGCTGCTACGATTCAAGGCGAAACGAGAAAGCTTCATTGATTCCATAAAGTGAAAGTTCATTGTTACATCTCAGCAGACTGTCTGTTCACGCCAGACAGCCAGACGATACTTTTGAAGGTCGGAATGTTCTAAACTTTGATTATTGGAGAAAGGGGAAACCAGTTACTGATGAGTGATGAATGATAGGAAGGCAGCCGTGGATTGGTAATATAAAGAGTCGTTTTTAAGGTTTAACTCAAGCTCAATTGTAGGCTCAGCTGCATGTACTTGTAGGTCAAGTTCTTAGGCAAACTAAAGCACATCAGCAAGGACATTAAAGAGCATCTCTGGTCATGCACTGAGAGCACAACTGAAGGAAACAAGTTTTTCGTGTTTGCTTCGGTAACTGAAACGTTGTTTTAAAATTTGAAAATCTGGTTTTGACGAGAACTACGCGCGGGTTGACCACAACGCCTCTAATCTGGAGCCATCAAGTGCACTTTTGCGTCAGGGCAGAAAAGCTGTCACAAATTTTTTTTCAGTTTTGCACGCGTTTTCAGTTTAGCCAGCCCCAAAGACTCAGCTCTCCAGTATCGAAGCCTCTTGGTCGTTCTTAAAGTGCCAAATCGACCATTTTTCACGTTCGAAAGACCAAAAAGCAATCGTTCTGTCTTACTTGTACTTGTAATCACAGCAACAGGTTCTCAAAAGATACCTTTTTCTGTTTTTCAAATTAGCAGCAGACCCTCAATTCCGTGTTTACACCACGTTACATCAATCAAGAATAGATTCCTTCTCTCTGTTGCTGCTGCTGCACAACTAGAAGAAGAACCAGAACAACTTGCCCCGAGTCACGTGGACATTGACTGGTTGCGGCGCGCCCGCACAAGAATCGATTGATCTCCGATCGTCGGTTTGCAGCGCTATTTTGGACGTTTTTGAGCGCGGAAACACGCGCTTTTCAACATGTTCGTTAGTTGTTCGTTTGGCGAAAAAGCGTCTTCGAACTTTGAGTTCCACTCGAACAGCGCGCGCGCGATCAATCATAACCGCGAAGGGCAACGAGCGCACGTGAGTGGGGCACAAGAACGCTGATTCACAGAGGTCAAAAATCAAAACAGAATTGTTACAGCCGGGGCGTAGTCCTATAATCAATGAACGTTCTGTTGATAACAGAATGACGTTTAGGGGAAACTTGAAGCTTTGAAGCGCCTTTGATTGCATCAGCTTTCTAGTGGAATGGGGCCGCAGTGCCGATAGAAGCGTAGAATGTGACAGGCTTGATTTCATGTAGACCTCCAGCGCATACTGTAGCGTCAGCGCCTGAGGCCAAAAGTTTTGGCCCAAAACGTGATAGGTCTTAGCTTTCCTTAATAATTGAATTTAAAAATTGCCAAAAGGGCTAGAGGTCAACAGGTCAACGAGGCCAAAACGTTATAAATTCCATTTAAGATCGACAGAGCACCGTAATGCCCGGCATCAATCTCTTCATTTCCGCATTGCAGCACTTCAGTGACTCAAAAAGGCGAATTTCCAATCGTTGTGGCATCTTGACAATTGACTTACAAAAACCATAGATTGAGAAGACTGCTGTACAGCTTTACCGCCCGAGGCCTCAACGTAGATTTCCTCGATACTCTACAAATTCTGATGTCACCAAAAAAGTTGAAACGGAAGTTCAGAAAAATGAAAGTGGAACGGTGACTGTCTCCTTCCGATGCTTCGCACGTAGATGATTTTCAATTAATGAGTGTTGATCTACTACCACGATGTCTTCAAAAAGCCCTTAAAACAACTTTTGCACGTTTTTTGGTTGAATGATGACCGAACCTTTCGTAAAAATTTCGTAAAAAAAGCGAAACTGACCGAACATCTCTGCACCCAACCCCTGCAAACATCCCCTTAGGGCTCGCTCCCACCTATAGCCAGAGCCTCGCTCCTCCACGCGCTTTCGCTGCAACGCAAACGATCTTCTTACGCGCGCGAACCGGCTAAGCTTTGATCTGCCCAATTAACCTCCAATCACGCGATCTTCGTTCGGCGGCGTTCAAGCGCCCGAGGGGAACCGCGGGCGTCAGATAAAGCCTCCGCGGGGTGCGCCGAATCCAGTTCCTTTCTTCCGCCGTTGCGTAATCGCGCTACACTTTCTTCTTCTCTTCGTCTTCGTTTTTCGTCTCCTCTTCGTGTGTGTTATTGTTGTTATTGTGAGCTCTCGCTCGCGGCAAAAGTTGCCCTGTAACTGCTCTCCCCCTCCCTCTCCCTGTGAAGCCACACTGCCCTCCTACCGCCCTTCCTTACCTGTCTTCACCCCGTGCGCGCTCCACAGGAACTGCTCCTGCTGTGCTGACAGAACTCAACTCCGCCCATCGAACAGCAGCCTCCCACTACCAGCGCGCGTACTATAAATTCGTGCCGACGACTGCGAATTGCGCGAAGACGGACTTTCTGTGACTTTGTGCTGCCGCCGATCGTCCCGCAAAATGCAATTTTGTTTTCTATTTTTGTCTTCTTCTCTTCTCGTCGCGCTCTCGACGGCGTCAGGTAAGCCTCGAGCCACTGCTGATCGGCTTATTTTGCGCCGCATTTAGAATCTGTGATTCCTGAGCAACCGGTGTTGACAACGCAGAGCGCCTGTTTGAACGGATGCTTCCAAGAGGGTTCGAGAATCTTCGCCGCTTCGAATTTGCACAATTTCGAGACGATCGTCAAGAATGTCGATGAATTCTGCGGGTTCGTTTTTTGGTTTCTTCGCTTAGAGGACGAGGGAGGGAGTGAACTGGGGGGCTGATAGGCCTTTTCTGCTTTTTTGGATTTTAGCGTGGAGCAGCTTGACAGCCTCGGAAAACTGGGCGTTTTAAACAAAGCGAGGCTATGAATTGACCTGGAATTTTGACGTTCTGAGACCAAGCTGATAAGACTTGACGAATTCATTACCTATTCCCATTTCGTGCCTCAAAACGACCATAAAAGCGGAACCTACGCTTTAGTGCACTGTTCCAGTTCCCTACAGGTTGAAGCACTTGAAATGCTCTCACTAACTCAGTTCTCCGACAGTAACCACTTAGAACACCCGCTCTCCAAGTACAATCCGCGCCCCAACCTTCAAATTTCCACCATTTCCAACCCCAAATTGTTCTCTCCTAATTGATGTTGAACACAAATCAGTGCAGCACTCGCACACTCATTTCCCCAAAAAGTCATTTGTCGTCCGTCCATTTCCACCCACCGACCATCGTTCGTTCGTTTGTAGCGCGCGCGCGAGTGTTCACGCACAGGGTGTGGCCGTTGCTGTCACCCCGCACGCGGTCGGAGCGGCGAAAACAGCGGAGAAGACCGCCGCCGCCGCCGCCGCTCGGAGCATAATTCGGCGCGGTTCCACTCCGATCGCTTCTTTTGCTTTCAACGACGACGACGACGATCCGAACGCCGCTGGTCGATGGAAGCGGTGGCGAGCGAGTGTAATTGGTTGTGACACAATCAATTCGTCGTCGCGAGACCTCTTCGGGTTTAGTCGAGCAGAGCGCGCGCGCCAAAAACAGTTTTGTCTGGATGGCGGGCGGAACTGTTATGCAAGAGCGCTGAAGCCACAGTCGAGTGGTTTGGAGACGGCGGCGACCACGACGCTCTCGTGGTGCTGAAGTGCTCGAAAGGGAAAAGTGTACTTTACAGCAGCAGCAGCAGCAGCGATGCTGTTGAAGTTGATGTATTAGGGAACGACGACGACTTCGAGAGCGGCGGCGGAACCTGAAATTTGTGAAGAGAAAGAAGAGTTTTGGTATTTTCGAGTACAAGATGGTGATGGCGATGTTCGGGGGCAGAGGTGCAC
>MQUG01003871.1:0-33984 GCA_007213375.1 Steinernema feltiae | reverse complement strand
TTTGTGCTGCCGCCGATCGTCCCGCAAAATGCAATTTTGTTTTCTATTTTTGTCTTCTTCTCTTCTCGTCGCGCTCTCGACGGCGTCAGGTAAGCCTCGAGCCACTGCTGATCGGCTTATTTTGCGCCGCATTTAGAATCTGTGATTCCTGAGCAACCGGTGTTGACGACGCAGAGCGCCTGTCTGAACGGATGCTTCCAAGAGGGTTCGAGAATCTTCGCCGCTTCGAATTTGCACAATTTCGAGACGATCGTCAAGAATGTCGATGAATTCTGCGGGTTCGTTTTTTGGTTTCTTCGCTTAGATGGTGAGGGAGGGAGTGAACTGAGGAGCTGATAGGCCTTTTCTGCTTTTTTGGATTTTAGCGTGGAGCAGCTTGATAGCCTCCGAAAACTGGGCGTTTTAAACAAAGCGAGGCATATGAATTGACCTGGAATTTTGACGTTCTGAGACCAAGCTGATAAGACTTGAAGAATTCATTACCTATTCCTGGTTTTGGAAGTCCCATTTCGTGCCTCAAAACGACCATAAAAGCGGAACCAACGCTTTAGTGCACTGTTCCAGTTCCCTACAGGTTGAAGTACTTGAATTGCTCTCAGTAACTCAGTACTCTCAACAGTAACCACTTAGAACACCCGCTCTCCAAGTACAATCCACGCCCCAACCTTCAAATTTCCACCATTTCCAACCCCAAATTGTTCTCTCCTAATTGATGTTGAACACAAATCAGTGCAGCACTCGCACACTCATTTCCCCAAAAAGTCATTTGTCGTCCGTCCATTTCCACCCACCGACCATCGTTCGTTCGTTTGTAGCGCGCGCGCGCGGTTCACGCACAGGGTGTGGCCGTTGCTGTCACCCCGCACGCGGTTGGAGCGGCGAAAACAGCGGAGAAGACCGCCGCCGCCGCCGCCGCTCGGAGCATAATTCGGCGCGGTTCCACTCCGATCGCTTCTTTTGCTTTCAACGATGACGACGACGACGACGATCCGAACGCCGCTGGTCGATGGAAGCGGCGGCGAGCGAGTGTAATTGGTTGTGACACAATCAATCCGTCGTCGCGAGACCTCTTCGGGGTTTAGTCGAGCAGAGCGCGCGCGCCAAAAAACAGTTTTGTCTGGATGGCGGGCGGAACTGTTATGCAAGAGCGCTGAAGGCCACAGTCGAGTGGTTTGGAGACGGCGGCGACACGACGCTCTCGTGGTGCTGAAGTGCTCGAAAGGGAAAAGTGTACTTTACAGCAGCAGCAGCAGCAGCGATGCTGTTGAAGTTGATGTATTAGGGAACGACGACGACTTCGAGAGCGGCGGCGGAACCTGAAATTTGTGAAGAGAAAGAAGAGTTTTGGTATTTTCGAGTACAAGATGGTGATGGCGATGTTCCGGGGGCAGAGGTGCACGTGGCAGCGGTAATTGGAGTGATTCATGGAGTTCAGATCGCATTTTATGGGTTTCAATTCAGCATTTTGAGTTTTTCGTCTTGTTTGGAGGAGGATAAGCTTTGAATCACGTTACAATAGGCGTAGGAATTGAAGCCAACGCTAAAAACAAAGCTAAAGTCAAGCCTACGCCCGTATGACCCTCTAAGCTTGCTTTCTCTTCTTGAAGCTTCCCTAGCCATCCGCTCTTCCTTAATTGCCCCCTGTTCTTAGCACTCAAGCCAACTAACCGGTCACAGACCCAATTCACTTCCAAAACCTCTGGTAAACAGTTACAGTTAACCAGGAACCGGTGTGGGTGTCTGTAGCTTCTGCTGCTGTTGTATTACACCAAATCGCGTTTTAATTGACCCGGTTTCCTCCCCCTCCTCCTCATCGTTGTCATTTCACTTCCAAGCCGCCCGCCATCGACTGGACACAACAAGTGGAACGTCCTTCGTTTTCTGTAGCTTTGGAACAAAACAATCGCCGCCGCCGCCGTTCTTTTCTGAACTTTATGCGTTTACGCGCCACCCGGATGATTAATCAACGATTCTGGCGTTTCTTGTTTTTGTGATAGATGACTGCGATTCGTCATCGGCCGGTTTGGAGGCGAAGAAGAAGAAGAAAACATCCGGTGATGGAGTTGGCGAAGCGCTGACGCGCAGAGAGCGTTCTGGAATAGACTCTGACTAGGCGACTAGTTTGGGGATGATGGGCGCGTGGCTCTGATCACTGAGTTTTTCTCAAACTATGCCCGTTGTAGTTGTCACAAGTGAAAAATGGCAGAAAAGAGGTTGGAATATAAGCTAATTGGCCTGCCTGAGATGGATTGGCCTCAAATCAACCCGAACGCTTCAAGACCATTGATTGAGAATCTCCCCATTTCAGGATCTACAGCGATCTCATGAAATGCGGCCAAGGCTGCTCGGACGACGACCAAACCGAACTCCAAAAACGCGTATCGGTTACCGTATCCTCCTACATTTGCGCGCAGAAACTGGACGATTTCAAGGCGGTGAAGGATTGCCTGCGATCGCAGGAGACTTCGGGCTTCAGAGCTGCGAGGAGCAATGCAACCTCAACGATAACATCCTGCAACTCGACTCGTCATCCACTTCCGCAGTCAATCCGTTCGTCTTCTACGACAGCATCGGACCTGTTTGCGAGTAGGGATACTGTAGCCGGTTACTGTAGTCTGAATTGTGCGAATTTTCAGCAAAGTCAAGTGCACCGTGAAGTGCGCGATTGGAGAGTTGAACAAACGATGCGCCGCTGCCGGAGATCTCTTCAAGGTAAGCTACCGTAATCCACCAGCATACTGTAGCCTTCAAAATCCAGGATTTGGGTTATAAACAAGTGCTCGAAGCGAGCGCTCGCGTCCACCGCGATGCCGCCAACGATTCGGCCCCGATCGCAAGTCAACTCGCCAAGATCTACCTCGAGGCTCTGCCCGACAAGTGCAAGTTCGTCATCGACCCTGAAATCTACGATGAGGTACGGTAGAGAAGAGTGTAGACTACAGTAATACGCCCGGTTTTAGACATTCACAGAGAAGGAGGAGACCGGAAGCGATGTCGTGACAAAGATCGTCCCCGCGGTGCTCCTCTCCGACGACGATGGAACGATTGAAGCCGTCACACCGCTTGCCGTAAGCAGATTACGGTAGCTTACGGTAACTGAGACTATTTTAGAAGAAGGAACCCGTGACGACCGATGAAGCGACCGACGAAAGCGCCGAAGAGACGGAAACTTCGACTGAAAAGCCAAAGACCGAAGTCGAGGGTGACACGGCGCGAGGAACGACCGCGACGCTCGAATTCGAACCCGTGAACGAGCCCGAAGTTCCCATCGGCCCTCCATCGAAGGGTTCGGCCACCGAAAAGCCCGAAGGAACGATCAACCCCGCCGATTTGCCAGTGGAGGAGGGAGTCGAGATCCAGGAGCAGCCGGTGCCATCGCCCGCTTCCATCGAACCCGTTCCAGAACAGGATCAGCCTGAACAGGTAAGCTCCACGCTTCCATCGATGGATTTACTGTGAGATTTCAGACGACAACGCCAATGGCGAAGGAAGAGGAGCAGCCAGAAATCGCCGAAGGAGAGATCACCGAGCCGGAGCACACGATCCACGTTGTGAACAGTGAGGAAGTCGGAAATAACATCGTCCATGATGCCGCATCGGTATCGATTAGCTTCCTGAAGTATGCCTAACTAGTAATTCACTCACTTTTAGCCTCAAAACAGCGGCGCCTCATTGATCGCCTCGCTCTTCTTCTTCATTACCGCCTTCTTCTTGACCTTCTGAATGCTCAGAATTCCGGGCGTCTAAACGATCTCCTTCTGCGAAACCTAAACGCCGCGCTCGCCGCCAAGCTATCAAACAAACAAGTAAAGTATTAATTCTCCGAAATGATTGTATATTTGTCTATTGTGTCACATAAACACCTTCTAAACACCCGCTATATGTCGATTCGCATGGGATAAGCACAAGTACAGATAATAACAGCTGGTACAAGAATAAAAGAGGTAGGGGATGTTGTTTAGTTACGAGGACGAGAAGCCCTGCGACGCGTAACCTTTGCTTCAGTTTGAGTCTGGGGAGCTGTCTTGCGTGAACGTCCGCGACGACGAACGGGTAGCTCCGCTTCCTGGACAACTTCTAAAAACAGCATTATACTCTGTAAGCTTGTTTAAGAAAGAATTACCCAAGTAAGGAATAATGTTTTCTTGGTCATCATACAAGCGTCGCGGAGTAGGACGGATTGGCTCCTCGTAACCATCGAACAGCGGTTCTTCCTTGACCTGGATATTGTCCCAGACAGCGGCTACGTCGCTATCTTCTTGTTCTTCTTCATGCACTGAAAGATAAGCCAGGTAAGAAAGAAGCAGATAAAGCGAAACAAATAAGAACTTTAAACAATTTAAAAAGCCTTACCAGAAGGAGCCAAATGTCCGAGCATCGGGCGATTTTGATCTCCCTGGTAGGTCACAGAAATGGACTGAACAGTCCCAGCCAATTGGTTGCTGAAAGCAGCTCCAATAACGCCTTGGGCGGCCTGCTTCATTACACTAGAAACAGTCGAGGTAAACTTTTCGAGGAGAGAAGCCGAAGCGCCAGCGATGGCACAATCGATCTGACTCTCATGTTTGCGAAGAAAAGGTCGAATATACTGAAACATCCTCTTCAAACAGCACTTGATGATAACGAACTTACCTTCAAGAACATTTGATCAGTTCCACCAGCAACAGGAAGAGCGCACCAGCAGTAGTACAAGAGTACGAAGATGTCATAGCCAGGAATCAAGTAATCGAGGAACAGAGTGGTGGCCACGCGTTCAACGCATTTGGAGATCCCGAAAACTGTCCAGTAGCGCATCCAATGACGCTAAAACAGCGAAGAATAAATATCCACCGAAATATTGAAGGAAACAAACCATTTCACGCGTATTCGACTTCTCGACACTCCGGAAAGTGCGATACGCTGGGAAAAGAGTCCCGATCAACGTCGTCGCCGCACTTGTGAGGAAGCCGAAGACCATTTTGAAGTTAGTGCAACTAACTGAAATATTGCAAACAATGAGAGGCGCGATCGGAAAAGCAGACAAAACATAGCGCGACTGACTGCAGACTGCCTGCCGCCTGAACAACAGAGAGAGAGAAGACGGTTGCTTTCGAATGCAAATACGAAAAACCGCACTTCCCTCTCGCTCGCTGGTCCTGTGTGGATTTCGGTGATGACTATAAATGACGATCGTTCAGCTGTGAGACACGCTCGCTGTCCGGGCCGCGTGCGAGCATGTCGCTCGAGCTGGACGCTACGCATACGTGAGCGTCTAATTTTGGGATTAAGAGGCTTTCGACGACGATCGAAGCGTTTTCTCACCAAAAAGAAGGCCCGGAAGATCATTCTGGAGCATCGTCACCACTATTGGACGATTCCAAACTGAACCGTATTCACAGCGCTCTGTAAACAAAACGAGCTTTCCGCTCTGAATTTGTGCTGACATTCCGTGACTCTCCCCGTTCCTCAGGGTTGGCCGAGACGAAACGAATTATGTGAGAGTGGCTGAACGTCATGCAGTCTATTATTATGTTGGCTAGGTAACCCCTTCCCCACAGAACTGACAACGCCGCCCAGCGTTGTTTTCTACCTTATCCGGCCTATGAGAATCGTTGAGTCGTTCTATTTTCTCTCTGCAGTCACTATTGCATCGGTTTCCGATAATCGAAACGATTCATCGGTTTGTCCTTTTGTAAATTGTTGCTCTTTCAGAAATGACGGGTGGACCTGAACCTCAAACAGTGTCCGCCGAAAAGACAGTAGACGCTGAGGCGGAGAAGACAGAACCAGATGAGAAGCTTCGGAGTGATGACGTTGCTGCCGGAGATCTCGATAAGCCGTCACGTAGCGAGAGCTTAACGTTGGACGTTGCGGAGAGAATCGTGCAGAAAAGACCTCTGATGATTGCGCAGATCGAGAAGCCGGATCGAGTTAAGAAGATGCGACGTAACCTCAAAGAAACCATCGATCAGTTGTGTAGCAGGAATTTGAACTTGAAGGATGCGGCCACCGATAAACCCGAGGCAACAACCAACCTCGCCGAAGAAGTCAAGATCCAAGAGCAGCCGGTACCCGCGCCCACTTCCGTTGAATCCGTCGAGCACGATCAGCCTGAACAGGTATGCTTGGGGTTATTACAAATGGTATTACTCTGAGATTTTAGAAGACACCAAGGGCGAAGGAAGAGGAGCCGGAAATCGCCGAAAGAGGGCATGGTCAAACTGAAAAGGTCGGGTTCAGGCTTGTAACGATAGCTTAACTCGGAGATTGTAGGTCATGGCGCCAACGGCAACCGAACAGTCCGCTTCCGTCGTAGTCGTTCGTGAGCCTGAACATGTTTGTTTTAAACCTGTTGTGCTGTTCTAACTTGACAGTTGCAGTGGACGAAGCTTGTGGCAAGTGTAGAGGAACCCGAAACGCCGATGATCGCGACGCTTGAAGTCGAACCCGCGAATAAGCCCGCAGTCCCCATCAGCGCATCGTCGCAGGATACGGTCGAGGCGACGATCAAACCTGCCGACTTGCAAGAGGCGCAGGAAGTCGAAACTCAGAAGCCGGTAGGGCCCGCGCCTACTGACAGCGAACACGTTCCTGAACACGGTCAGCCAGCGCAGGTCAGTTCTATGTGTGTAGAGGTGGTTTTACCGGAAAGTTCCAGACTAAGATGCCAGTGGCGAAGGAAGAGAAAGACTCCATCGCCCCTCCGTCCAAAATTTCCGTCATCGACAACTCCAAAGCGGCGATCAGCGCCCCCGCTGATGTGCAAGAAGCGGTGCCTTCGCCCACTTCTATCCAACCCGTTCCGAAGCCCATACAGGTCAGTTCTAGGAATGTAGCGGTGGTTTTACCGTTCAGCTTTAGACGAAGCCCGTGATTCCGGTCGATGTTAAGAGAAATGCACAGAAAAGACCTTTAACCGTTACAAAACCCAAATCGCCAGTGAAAGCAGAGCCGGCTAGGAAGATTAGGAGGATTGAGAAGACCGCAAAGACTGCAGCGCCTTTGAAGGGTATGTCGAAGCGGTGGATGAAGAGATATGCACGGAAGGCTGCGAAGACCATGCGAGCTGTTAGGAGATTGAAGAAGCGGAAGACTATTAGAGGAAATCCCGCCGAGCCGTTGTGCAGCAAATCTTTGAACTGGAAACTTCTGCAGGAGTTCATAGCCGCGTATCCACATCAAACAGTTAACGCGAACAGAGTGGATTCGAATAGTTATTCGTGGATTCCGAAGGAGGAAAACGAAATGGTTGAAGAGATTGGAGCCATGCGACAGAAATTGAAAAACTGGAAGAGACTCCGCAGCCTTGATAGTGCGACGAAATCGGCGGAAGATCAGCCATGCTGCAGCAAGAACTTGGTGACTTCTCCCGTCCTTGAGAGCGAAGACAGGGAATTGATAATGGCGATTAGAAAATACGAACTCAGGTGCTTGCTGGGAAAGGGAAAACACGGCTGGCTCAACGACAGCGTCGTGTTCAACTATTTGCGGATGAAACTCCCCGGATTCGCGGTGGTGGATCCCTTGCTGTGGGACGATCATTACAAGCTCGCGGATCACGGCGTTCCGCTGTCGAGAGAAGTACTGAAGTACAGCATGATTCTGATGCCTATTTGCGTCGAACATCATTGGATCCTATTCATTTTCGACATCAGCGTTGGGCTTTTGGTGCTTTACAACACGATGCCGCAGAAGAAGATGAGGATCTCGTTGGGGCACAAGATTCTGGGAGTCGCAAGAAATCTTCAAAAACGATTTACGAAGTTTCCACAGAATCCACAAATGTGCAATTATCCCACGCCTAGGATTCTATCAGCACCGATGAACTCGTTTCCCCAGCAAGAAGACGCTTCGAGCTGCGGACCTTTCGTTTGTATGATCGCCGAATCCATTGCGAATGGTGAGAAACTGACGTTTACGACCGAGGATGTTCCGAACTGGCGTAAGCAAGCCTACCAATTCCTGATGACTCATGAACCGCCGCCGCTACATTGTCGGCGTCGATCGCCTCCTCGACTTGCAGCTCAACCGCGGTCTAGACGATCTCATTCTGTGCCAGAACTTCGACTTCAACGCCGACCTCGACTTCCAGCTCACCGCCGATCACGCTCCGTCCCTCGATCTCAGCCTGGAGGCCGTCCGCCGCTACATGAACCTCTTCTAGCGCCTCAATTTCAGCGGCGCCCTGCACAATCCGGAACGGAACCAGATCAGCCTGGAGACCGTCCGCCGCTACATCAACATCTTCTACCTCGATTTCAACCGCGCCCTGCACAGCCCGGGGCGGTACCATCCCAGCCTGGAGGCCGTCAGCCGAAACCTGAACAGCCTGTAGCGCAACCTCGGTCTCAAACTGTCGCTCAATCGCTGCCTCAAAGTCAGCCTTGCGGTGAACATCCTCGGAAACCTTTAGCTTTCCAACGCAAGTTTCCACCGCAATGCAGAGAGCCGCCTGAAGTACCAATCCAGCGGCAGCCTATTCGTCGAACTAAATCTCTGACTCGGCTTCACCCTCGACCTCCATATCG
The DNA here is from genome assembly GCA_007213375.1 of Steinernema feltiae. Taxonomy (NCBI): domain Eukaryota; kingdom Metazoa; phylum Nematoda; class Chromadorea; order Rhabditida; family Steinernematidae; genus Steinernema; species Steinernema feltiae. Next base: position 25,477 of record MQUG01003871.1, on the reverse strand, counting down.
AACTAAACGTCGATCTCAGTCTGAACCACGATTTGCACTTTGCGTCAGATTCCAACGATCTAAAGATGCAATCACCAAGCTTGAAATTGAAAAGGTGACAACAATGCTGCTTAACAAGATAGCTCGACAACCTCGAGTGAACAGTCGACTTCCGGGTGGAACCAACCTGCATCGCCACGTACACCAGGTAGCCGCAGCTTTACTTGAACAAGTTGCCAAGCAAGCTCGACTGCAACATCGACTTCCGCCTCGAACGAGCATGACGCGACAAATCAACTACGCGGCCAATTTGCTACAGAAACAAATTGTTCGTCATCCACTAATACGTCAAAATGGGAACGCAAAAAAGATCAACCTGAAACGCCAGGTTGACCGCGTAACCGAATTGCTGCTCGAAGAGATGTCTTTCCTGCCGCGATCAGCGCATCCACGTCGCCTATTTCCGCCTGCAAAGAATCTACGGCTGCAAATCGAGCACGTAGCTGATCTACTACTTCAACTTCCAAAAGGACCGCCACGTCACCACGAAGATGTTTCAACCCAGCAGCTTCCGCCCGAGGCGCAAGTTCAACCGTACGAGGCGCAAGTTGAACCAAACGAGGCGCATTTTGAAGCTCAGCACTTGCAACCCCAACTACGTTATCCTGTCCCGCTTTCCGTAATTCATCGTGTACGCAAGATGGCATGTCAGCCTCGATTACAAGACCGATCTCAACCGCATCATAACCGCCGATCTCAATCTCTTCCCCCTGTTCAACATCGAGCTCGATCTCAGCGTCGATCTCACTCTCAACCACGCCTTCCTCTTCAACCGGGAGATGAACGGGAACCTAGCTTAATGCAGAAACTGAACTTCGTGGATAGCTGGATATTAAATATGGCTCAAATGGCACGATATGGCGTTCCGTTCAGTTTGCCAGCTTCCGCTGGTCAAATCGTACTACAGAGTCAGAGAAACGAACTACTTGAACATCTCCACAGAGCTTCAACCGATCCAGAACCAGCCGGTCAAGCTCACTCTGGAGCTCCGTTTCCACCCGCAGCCCAACCTCTGCACCAACTACCACCTGGAGCTCACCATGTCAGCCCGGAATGTCAAATTCAACACGCCGGTGGATTGTTGCATCAGCCAGTAGCTCCACAACCTCGACTCCACGGGCTTTCCCCAGAATTTCCATACGCAGCGGATCCAACCTCCTGGCAGCTTCCGCCGGGATCTCCGCTTCCTCTTGGAGCTCAGCTGCAACCTCAATCTGAAGCTGATCTTCAACGGGACCGTGACATTCGCGACATAGCTCGGCGTCTAATTGAAGGAATACCTCAGCCGCCTCCGGTTCCACGCACAAGAGACGATGCACTTCCTCAAGGAGACAATATCTCCGGAACTCAAGCTGGACCTCCGCTCCCACGTGTATTCCAACCGCAACAACCACTGCAAATGGGATATGATCATCCAGGACATCCGCTCCGTCTCAAGCTGCAATTGGACCTCCACTTCCACCCGGTTATGATCCAAGATATCAGCTACAAGCAGCAACGCAAGCTGGACCTTATTTCCCGTTCGTAGAACAAGGTGGAGGTCAGCTTCCACCAGGATTCCAACCGCAACAACCACCACTCCAAATAGGATACACACAAATCGGACAGTTTCCTCCACCTTATGCTCATCCAACACATCCATTCCCGCCTGAAGCTGCCTTTGGACCTCCACTTCAACCCCATTTCGATCCAAGATATCAGCTACCACCCGGAACGCAATCTGCACCTTACTTCCCGTTCGTAGAACAAGCTGGACCTCCGTTTCCATCAGGATTCCAGCCGCAACATCAGCTACCGCCGGGAGGAGCACAGTTTGGACCTCCAGTTCAACCCGGTTATGCTTCCGGATATCAGCTACCACCCGGAATGCAACCTGGACCCCATTCCTATTTCGTAGAACAAGCTGGACCTCCGCTTCCATCAGGATTCCAACAAAACCATCAACTAACACCGGGAGGAGTTCCGTTTGGTCCTGAACGTCAACATGATCTCCGGCTTCCATCGGGAGCTCTTCCACAACAGCAATCTCCACCCCAAGCAGCTCAATTTAGACCGGAAGATCTGATAAGAAATCGTTCACCACCCGAAGATGAAGATGAAGGTGTATCGTTCCTTCCACCCGAAGATGAACAGCTTGAGGAAGCGAAGGAGTGACGTCCTCGCTGTCAACCTGAAACAAGCTCATTATCAGTCTCAACGTCGCAATTCGATATCGGGCGCGCTTGTGCAAGCGGCTCGTTTATGCAATGACTTTCCATATTTTGATTTCCACAGATCGTAATTCCATATTTTCTATGTGCAAAGTACTCATATTTTTAAAAAATAAAAATCGCATTTCTGTTCATCGCTTATGGAGAGGCCTCGGAATTCCGCTCTCCTCGATCGTCTCATCGGCGCTCATTTCAGTTGTAAAACAGGTCTGAGGCTCAATGCTGCCTGCATAAATAGCCACAATGCAGACAAAATTGTCTCATTTCTTACCTCAAAAACAGCGCCATCGGTGTTGACTGCTTCCTTCAGTTGATCGTTTCACCTCCGGAAGCGGTCGTTCGACTTCAGTTCACAGTTCGCCGAGCTCAACAGCAGCAACGATGAAGAGCCAGTTCGGAGGAATTCGCAAGAAGCTCAAGGACAAGGAAAAAGAGAAGGAGGGAACAACGGAAGACCGGAAAACAGCCGAAGAGGACGAAGTTTCGCTCACAGAGGACGTCCGCGGAGCCGAGTACTATCATGGATTGGTGCCTAAAGCGGATGTTGAGCCGTTGATGAAGAATGACGGCGATTTTCTGCTCCGGAAAACGGAAACCAACAGTAAAACTCACTTTTTCTCAATCCGTCCTTCAATTCTCCATATTTCAGGTCAAATCGTCATCGCGTTGTCCGTCCGGCACGAGGGAAAAACGCGTCACTTCATGATCAACCAAGATTCGGAGGGATTCTACGTGGAGACGCATCGGGAGAGGACGATCGCCGAGTTGATCAGCTGGCATCGTGGCACGAAGGAGCCGCTTTCCTCGACGAGCCCGGCTGTTCTCAAGCGACCTGTGGAGCGCCCTCTCTGGATTCTGAACCACGACTGCATCAAGCTGGGCAAGAAGCTCGGCGAAGGCGCATTTGGAGAGGTGAGATGAGGCTGAAATACAAGGTTTAAAGCGCTGTTTTATGCAGGTTTACCTCGCGGAATACACGGAATTCGGCGGGAAAGAGAAGAAAGAAGTCGCGGTGAAGACGATGCGCGAGCAGGCGACGCGAGAAGCGCGGTTGAAGTTTATGAAAGAAGCGCGCCTGATGCGCAAATACAAGCACAGGTTGGCAACAATTTGCGCTGTGAACGAGAAAACTCACCTGGTCATGAAATACATAGGAACGTCGTGCAGTTTCTCGGCGTCGCCATTCACGAGCACCCGTTGATGATCGTCATGGAATTTTGCCCGGGAGGCTCGCTTCTCTCCTATCTGCGCAAAGAGAAGGGAAAGCTGACCACATCGACGAAGCATCGTTTCATTCTGGAAGCGGCTTCCGGTCTAATGTACTTGGAACGCCAGAAATGCATCCATCGTGATATCGCAGCTCGAAACTGCCTCCTCAGCTCGAAGACCGAATTGAAAATATCGGATTTTGGAATGTCCGACGACAAAGTTTACATGCAAGATGATAAGCTGGACAAGGTAATGTGCTAAGCCGATGCTTTTCCGCAAATCTAAAACGCCAATTCTCCAGGTACCCGTAAAGTGGCTCGCGCCGGAAACGCTACAAATGAAGATCTACTCGAGCAAGACAGATGTGTGGTCATTCGGTGTGCTAGCCTGGGAGGTCTACGCAGATGGCTTAGAACCATACACGGGACTGAACAGCATGCAGACGCGAGCGAAAATCGTCGTGCCAGAATTATCGAATGGATATGCCTAAGGTGAGTTCAGGGACGAATCGCTGTTTGACGCTGAATTTTCAGGAATGTCCGAAGCAAATCGCATCGCTTGTGTTGTCCTGTTGGGAAAAGGATCCGAGCAAACGTCCCGATTTCTCGAAGATTCACAAAACGCTGAAGGAGTTGAAGGATCGATCGCAGCAAGGAAGTATCAATACTTGAGGCTGTGTGTGTGTGCTTCGAATAAATTAATCCTATTAGAAGCGTGGGTGGGGTCAATCAAATGGAATTTCGCAGTTTTTGCGAGTTTTTCATCGTTTATGGTGCACATGTGCTCACTCACAAATCGAGGGTTCCTGGTGCGAAAGTGAAAGGAACGCCGTGCGTGGTCGTTTGTCATTGCAAATCCCGTGTTTGTGAATTCATATCGAGATTAGGGAGGACAGCGTCGCAATGCCTACTTTCCAGAACTCGCATTGAGTTTCGCTCATTCGAGAGCGTCTGCCTGGTCGTCAAATCGTGTTGTTGTCAAACAGCATAATTGCTTGTTTCGATACATTCACCAAAAGTTGGCATAGTTGATCCAGAAAGCAATGCGATAAAGCTTCTGTGTGTTGATTTACTTTGTGCGTCAACCATATCAGTTGCTGCTAGCCGACGATCTGCGCAGAAGTTTGAAAAATAATATTTTTGATTGTATCATTTCGTTAATTGGCTCACAACGTGCGTTTTCATGTTCGTGCTGAAACAACCGTATCAGCACGTGTTGCAGTGCATGCCCGACTGTGTTTGTGCGCTTTTCTGTTGCATTCTCAACATGTGCGAACACCCGCGATCCTATAATTGTATCATCGTCTTTATGTTCCACGCGATCGTAATCCTCCGGAAAATCCACTCGCTGCGCTGTTGCGTATGCATCTCTTATTAATCCGTGCGTTTCAATTCAATATTGTAAAGTGACCATCCAGCTGGATTTACGGGTTTCAACGTGATATTTGTGACCCGTTTGATTTGATTTATCCGTCTCCTCTTGCCGTGCTGCTCGTCGCTGACCCCATAATTATTGTTGCTGCTGCTACGCGGATTTTCATTTGATGATATTTCACACCTTTCCATCGCCGATTTCACACTTATTCTGCTGCTCGTCATACTAGAGCCGCTGTTCTGTTGTACTTGCACTTGCGCGACTCATCTCCAACCTTTCCTGTCGCTCATTCGTGTTTCCTGCAATGATTAATTGTCGACTTTACAGTAATGCCGCTGCTCTCCACACTGAAGAGCTTCTTGGTGGGTGACTCTTCGAAGAAGAGCTATAAAGTTGTGCCGCAGAGTTCTCCGGACGTCGTGAGAAGATCTTCCTTCACAAACCCATCAAGCTGCTCCAATGTGGTTCGTCGAGCGAAGAGTGAGAACCGACGCAAGCTCAGCTATGCGGATACCGATACGTCTGTGTCTACGATACGTGACCGTGATGCCCAGGCTCAGAGAAGATGGTCAGCGATGCCGATATATTATGACCATTCGCCATATCCACATGGAAATGGCTTGCATCTGGGTAAGTGCATCTCTCAAGTGCCGCTCTTGTTTACACAATCTGTTGTTTTCCTTTTTCAGATTGCAGTCTGCCGCCGTTCACCGAAACCGAGATCGAGTCTGACCGTGACGACCTTTTCTTCGATGGCGAGCACAGTTCGGGTGAGTGATGTTTCTCCTAATTAGCGGGCATAAGTGCGGGAGGAGGAACGAAGAGGTTTCAAATGGGGGTAATTTTCGATCGTACGCGCCGCTGCCGTCGTGAAAGATGGGACCGTTGGTATTTAGTCGAATGGGGAATCATGTCTTTGATATACGATCTATTGTGATGTGAATGCGCGCGTCTTTTTTGTCAGGCCTCATCTACTTGCATCGAAGGTTGCGCGCCCGCGTCGCTATTTCTATGGGAAAGTGCTGAAAACGCGCGATCGGAGCGATTGATTCAGCAGCGCGCCCACAACTCCGCCCGAGGAGGTGACAGACTATGACTCGTCTTTCCGTCCGATTTAACCCCATTATCGGTGCAGTTCTGTTAGTATTGTTTACCTAACGGCGTGGTATTGTTTCTGCCGCAACTGTTACACGGAAGTTCGAGTATGGCGGCGCCGCTACTCGGGTATAAATCGCTGTTGTAATAGAGTGGCCCGTCGGCTCTTCACTCTAAGCGGTCCTCGTTGCTTTGTGTAGTCGCTTATTGTTTCTGGTCACGCGGACTATTGGTTGCTTACTACTGCTTTGGTGTTCGCTGTAATTTGTTCTGCACATCGCTGCTGCTAGTCCGCGTTCCTAAATCTAGTTTCCGCCCACCACTACCGTTCGATTAATTTCCGCAACTATTGTTTTTCCAGTGCTTCGTCCGGGCGTCCCCTAACCACTAATTTGTCGTTAATGTTCCGACATTATTATGGAGTCTACATCGACGTCCGGTTTCCGCTTTAGTCTCCCGAAGACTTTTTTCAAGGCACCCTGGCGCTCGAAAGATGGCCATTCGAAGCGTGCGGAGACTAATAATATTGAGAAAATGGGCTACAGTAGTACCCTTGAGCGCAGCAGTAACATTGGAAACTTGGTCAATCGAAAATTGGCCAAAAAGAGCAAATCCACTGTTGGAGTTTCTCGATCGGCTTCATCGTCGGGAGCTAATGTTACTGTCCACTGTTCTGGCTATTCGCAGCGCTTGGGTACTGTACCTAATTTGCGGCGCGACAGTGAATGCGGCTCGGACGTGTTTGCAAACTCTTATGACTACGTTGCGCCGATCAACAAGAGCAATCGCAGCAAAAGCTCGTCGTCGCTATTGAAAAACACAGGTAGGTTATTAAGTTTTGGTTTATTCACGAGGTTATGATGGTATTTGACAAAAGAAGCGACAAGTTTTGCGCGCCTTTCGCACGGTTAATGCAAATTTGTTTGACCTTTCTCCACGGTGAATAGAATAGAGATCAATCGTTCTGATTAGAATTCGCGCAGGGGTAGTCGGGACCATAAATCATGGTAAGAGACACACTTCTATTCACGCATGATGGCACGCTACAATGTTTGACATTGTTTACCGTCTCTGCGCGCGCGGAGCTCTTCCATCTACGGCGCGACTAGTCCATTCATCATGTCTTCTGTTGGATAGAGCTCTCAAGGTCATGGCAATCGATTCCGGCAGATGTTTGCTGTTGTAGTGGATCTTCGAGTGACCGACCGTCGGCAGGCGCGCGTCCACTCGACGGCCACGATTAGCGCATCGCGGACTTCGTTTTTCCTCTTGTGACATCCTTATCAATTTATAATTACTTCTTTGTTCCTTCTTTCGCCCATCGCCGCCACTTCAGCCTTCAATTGAGCGCGAAACGCACGGAAAATGTTTTGTGGGCAATGGACTAAAGCGGCAGTCTGTAAGTCGTTTTTGTTATTTCCCATTAACGTCTTCATTGCCGTGTTTATTCAACTTCGCTCAGCTGGTGACAACCCGTTTTGGTGACCGGGTTTTGCATTTTGTGAGGCGATTCTCGGCCAGGACCGTGATTTATAGACTATTTGAAGACGGGAAAAATAGATGATGATGCCCTCGGGGTTGGGATACGAGGTGGGACGCCGAAAATGTGTAATTCAATGCCGCTCTCACTCGCGGGGACTATGATGATTAAAGTGTACGCAGATTGAGTCGGTTTTTTGAAAAGTTAGATCATTAGCAGAACAAGCAGGAGGGGCTTGGTCACTGACGACGGCTGAGGTAGCCTGAGGCGGTGGTGGATGTGCTTGCTGCAACTAGAGGCGGTCTGGATACCTATTACCCAATTGATTTTCAAGTGGCTTGGGTTCTCTGCTCGTAAGTTTAAAGCGATCATCATAGTGACACTTGTCGATGTCCGCAAGTGAGGTCGCCAGTCGAGCGGATCCGATTGAAATTTCTTATATCCTCGCATCTTTAGCAGATAGTAAATTGCGGGCATATGCGTTTAACTAGAACCAGATGGAAGTCGATTGTAGCGTTTCATAGATTTGAGTGGTTGTGATAGGGATAGTGGAGCTGCAGAATGCCTAGTGGAAGGATGGCTCTAACTTATAGTTTATTTCAAGTTTGCTATGTTGATATTAATGACGATTGTTTAGTTCGTCTCCGAAATCATCAGCGAAACGTATCGAATATCGAAGGAGGCGATTTGGAGAGCGAAATCGAAAGTTGCAGTGAAGCACCCCCGCTGAGATCGAGACTCCCGCCGGTTCAAAATCAAACTAGGTCACAATTCGTGTTGCCGATGTGCGAATTTGACGTAAGTGATGAACGATATACGAGTGTGATATCTGACTTGAGCGCGTTTTAGACTTCAGCGATTGACAGAGATCGTTATGATTTTGAAAATCTCGATGAATTTCGCCAGATACCATCTATAATGAGTCAGTCGAGCTATGCTGATCTTGGTGGCGGAAGCTACGCCAACCACCGACGTGCCAGTTTCGGGTTTGCGCCGATCGAAAACCAGCAAGCCTATCAACAACAACAGCACCCGCCGAGAAAGTTGTCAAATCGAGTTACTTCATTTGAGGCGAGCGGCCTTTCTTCTAATGAAGAGGCGACGACGTCGAGCAGCGTGGAAAATCATCACCAGCCTGTCCGTGTGAAAGTGCGGCCGACACAACCAGCGATGGCACGCTCAATGTCTTCCATCGGACCGACGATGTTGCATCGAAACAACTACGGAACAAGCAGTAAGTCGTTAAATATGCATGGGCTATACGGTAGTTTTCAATTGCGGTAATGGTGGCTCGAGCGCATGGGCTTCTTCATAACTCAATTGCTTCTTTTCACATTCTTTCGGATTGTTTGGGCTTTTTGGATGGCGAATGACAGAGGACGATTCGCAATTAAAGCGAGGGAAAGCGGTGGTCGGTCGTGGGAAGCGAGGAGGGAGACAAGATGGCAGCCCTGAAAGGGCCATAAGATTAGCCCGCGCGGCAGAACGCGTTACTCGTCTTGTCTTGTGCGCTGATGTGAGTGAGTGAACGGGATGCAGCGGCCATTTTGATTATCCAATTTGTGACAGGCGGGCAGAATGCGCTGAGGCTGTGCCCTCGCGTAATCTTCGAGCTTATCTCACCACGCGCCATGTTGCCATTCGCACGTCGTTTTGAAAAACTGATGGTTATTGATTGCGTTTTGGAAGCGCCGCTTGCTTGAGTGCAGTTTGTGCGGTTTATCGCCGTTTGATTTCCCCCTAGCGCAGGCTAATTTATCAAGTGTAATCCGTCGGGCGTATCTGGCTGGCTGGCTGCGTTAGCATAATTATGCGAGTCTTTTGCTGTGGCTTGGGTACACTTCAATATATTGTTGTTTGGCGGTTTTATCTCGTTCGTTTGTTCGATCCGAAACGAACGAATCCGCTAGAGATTCCATTACAAGTCAGGATGAGAATTATGTTTACTCAAGTGAAATGTGATCTTAAGCCGTGAGTTAAATGTAATCTCTGTTGCTTTCAGCTCCTGGACTGAACAATATCGGAGAGCCTTCAACTGCTGATGTGATGTCCCACACTGAAACGTCAAACTCGTCAATTGGAACTCCCGTTACACATTTTCCAACGTCATTCAATGGAGGAATGCGCAACTCGCCTAGCTTTCAACAACAACTGAAGCGTCAGCAGATGAAGCTAAACTTATCAACTCCAACGACGCCAGTTGTCGAACACAACCCTCAGCCTCAAACCTACTCGTCGTAAGTTCTTAATTAATTTGGTTGCTGTAGAACAATAGCGACTGCGCGTCTGTTTTCTTATGACACAGCCGTTTTCCGCTTCCCGCTGAGTCGTAATCCCTCTTGTAGGCGCGCAATTTGCATGTAAACATCTGGTGGGTGCCGGGTCATCGGAGGCCAATATAACAATTGCTGTGGGAGGAAGAGATCTTTGTTTCTTATGACTCTTGGTGGGACACGGTTTTCAGTCATCTTAGAATGGTGAACCTCTTTTTGCGATTGACTTTGATTGATCGACGGGCTTAAGTTACGACAAACTTCCGCCTACTCGGCAACTAATAGCTGTCGCCTAACGACTATTACTTCTGTTATTTTTGTTTCCCCGACTCTCAATATGTTGCTTAATAGCGCCGCGAGATCTCGTTTTTTAGCTTCGCGATCAAATCGAAACCATATGCTGGAGTTCATGAGAGGTTTTTATTTTGATTTAAAAGAGAGACCCGAAAGCAACAGCTGTTGAGCAGTTTTACGAGACATATCATGTCGCCTTTGTGACACTGATGTTGTGCTGGTGGGCCCAGGATTTCCAGTGGAGTTGGTAGCTTTGTTTATTGGTAGGCCAGGCCGATGGCCGGCTAATCTTGCTCGCTTCTTTCAGTATAACCAATTCGCTTGCTCGCAATTCACTCATTAATGAATGAATTTTTTAGGAGTCGACGTTCCAGCACCATTGACTACGGTCAACCTGAAACGCCGTCAGAGATGAACGCGATGGTTCACAATCACAACCACAGTATGCCCACTTCGACTCCGAACAAGGTTGGTTTTTAATGATTATGGTTATTACATTATGAAGATGGGAATGGGAATGTTATCCGCGCGTGAAATCTTGGAAAATCTGGCGGAGATCGGATTAAAAAGGATAAGGATGCGTGGACGATAATCACATGCCGATGTTATTATCGTCTTCGTTTGATATTGTTATGTGCAACATGATTTCCGCCGCTCTAGCGAAAGTTTTAAAATACATACTCTGTGTATGTGCTAGGCGCAAAGACTATCATCACCTGATATTGTTGCATTTAGATTGCCGTTGCTCCGCTTCAGAAGCCTCGCAGGACAGAACGTGATGAGCGTGATCACTCTTTTTCGCAAAAGTCACATCACCACAGGTAGGAAAGAATCCTATTGCGATTTGTTTTAAGTTTATTTTTCGTTTTCAGAGGATATGATAAGCGTGTTATGCCACTGCGGTCGCCCTATCAGTGCGCCAATTCACCGTCATCAAGCGGCTCAAGTGCTCGATCACCGTCAGTTGGAGCTCGCGTGGGATCGCCTCTCTCAACGCCGGTACCCATCGATCTCCCGCCGTCATCCCAAACTCCGTCAACTCAAGAATTGGCTGACAGAGTGCGATTCCTTGAGCACTGCATTGCCTCGAGTTCTGTTGCGTCTCCTGTCTCCGACATGCAAATGAATGCGACATCCTTGATGTTCGCGTCGGGTTCCTCGCATGGTCACCAAGTGACACCGACAAGTCGGATTCACCGGACCGCTCAGCTCGTCGTCTCCACAACACCAACGATGGCTATGAGTCCATATAATCTCGCCCAACAGCAGATTATGGCTCGCGATGTCGTGGAGAAGGACTACACGATCGAGAGCATGAGGCGGCAGATCGAACAACTTCATAAACAAATGGAGACGCGGCAGATCCAATACGACGAAGACGTAAATTCCTTTAAAAGGGAATCAGAAGACGCCAGAGGACAGCTGTTGACTCTGAAATCGAAAATTGGGGATTTGGAAAACGAAAGCAAAGTTTACCAAGACAAGTCGACTCGTTTGGATCAAACGCGCCAAGTCGCCATTGTGGAAAGTCAAGAGAAACTTCTAGCTCAGGTAATTGTACCTCCCTTGGCAGCCAGATTCTAAATCGTATTTTCAGGAAAAAGAATTGTCGACATTGCGACAAGAATTAGCCAAGAAAGAACAACTTTCACACGACTATGAGCAGATGAAGAAGGAGCGCGACTGGTTTGATAAACAAAACGAATCCCTGAGTCAACAGTTGGATGAAACTGACGCGATCAAGAAGAGCAACGAGCTATTGATGATGAGGCTACAGGAAAGAGACGCTCAAGTGAAGGAGCTTGAGGATACAATCCTGGCCATGGAGATAAAGGCGAATATGAGTCTTTCAAATGGAGGAAAAGGATTCTTTTACGATGAAGACGACGATGACATCTCTGTTGATCATTTAATGCCTTCTGGGAGTGCGACACCTGTTTCTTCGAGCAATTTCGATCTCACTGGCTTTCATCGCGTCTCTAAGGTTTGATTTGTTTTTGTCTGTTGTGTTTACTATGTTTTTCATTTGCTTTCAGTCCGCCTCGACACATCAAATCGGTGCCGACTGTAACATGAACAACAGGGTCATCTCAAACCAAATGGCTCAAATGTTTATGGGTCTTCTGCGCAAGTCGAACGAGTGCAAAGTCATCGCGCGTTGTCTTACCGAAACTGCGGGTAACATCGCCGATGGCAAAGAACCGAATTTTAATCGACTTCTTGGATGCTACAGTAGGTGAAACTGTGTAATATGAGCACTAATTAGCGCTATTTGAGGCGATGTGTCGGAATCGGACAGCGAGCCAATGATCAAAGGATCTGCCTCATCTACCACCAATATGACGACCGCTGTTGCAGAGCGCTATCTGCGAAAAAACAACGAAGACCTCGCACGTGTGGAACAGCAGCTGAACGAGCTGCGCTCGAAGTTTGTCGCTTTTTATCAGCACAGATGCGAGGCGAAACAATGTCAGATCCAATAACGAACTTTTTAACCCCCACTGTAAATACTTTGTAATTAATATATGCAATTGAAATTAATTTATCATTAACCGATGAGATCGAGTTCTAGGAGATTACTGTATGACTGCGCTCTGGTGATATGGACTAGTCGGCTTCGGAACGGAATGCTGCGATGATCTCAGAGGGCTCAACACAAGAATCTACTCGATGAGGCGCGCCTTGTCGCTATCGTCGATGAGAAGATCGTCGGCGCTCAGGGTGTCGGCTTCCTTCTCCGAACTCGGCTGCACCTTCGAGATCTCTTCCATCACGGGAACCGGGCCGCTGGTCGGGCTGATCTTCGTTGACGTCTTCTTTGTCGACGATCCGCCGGTGGAGTCGGCGCGTCCCGGGGCAGCTGGATAGATGCGGATGGGCGGCTCGTTCGGCGTGCCGTCCTCACTCACGAACGCCGCCAACCGGTGACCGCCAATGCACTGCGCGCAGGTTGGAATCAGGAGGCCGAGGGCCATCAGCACAGCGCCGAGTGCGAAAACGCAGAATCCTGAAAGAGGAGAGAAGGATGAGTCATCTGACGGCCGTGGCTAATCGCTCACCACTCATCTTCCAGTGACGCATCGGGTCTTTCAGAATCTCGGCGAGTTTCTCAGGCGGCACGTAGAAGTTGCCGTCGTCGTCCTGGTAAATCGCAATCTTCACAATCGAGTCTTCGAGCGCCTCATGCGGCCACGTGTATCCAACGGCGATCGACACAGCGCCGCCAACAAGAAGCAGAAGGCCGACTACGGTAAGCAGACGGCAGCAGTAGAGACCGCGGCGTTGCGCGGGCGGCGGCGGGAGCAGATACCACGCGCCGGCGGTCTCAATGTCCTCGACGGTGGGCGATTGGTAGAACTGGTGAATGTAGTTGCGGATACCGAATCCGCCGCTCGGCGGCGCGGTGACCGCGTCCACTAGCGCGGTCGGTTTCGGCGCCGGCGGGCTGAGTTTCTCTTTCTTCTTCATGAGGTTGAAGCCCCCCATTGATGTCAACGCATCAGGCGTTGGGGCGGTTGCTGTTACCTGGAAAGGAGAGGCACGAATGAGGAGTGGATTCTGCGGATTCTCGAGAGAAGGCGAACTCCCGAGGGTCTCAATTAGGCGCGGAGAACGTAAACAAAAGGGAAAAGTGGGAATTTGAGTGGATGGCGGGAGGGGGAGGGAGTGTTTACTTGGGGGAAGGAAGGCGGCTAATGACCGCGTGGATTAAGGAGAAGACGACGCGACGGTTAAGCATCAGAGAGTGAGCATCACACACAACTGGGGGTATTTGTACCTTGTGCGCTGGAATTACGGTAGAGTGGATTTTGAGTAGAATACAAGGCCAAAAGATTGAAATGGCGCACGTTCGTACTCCATTGGTATCCTAGCGAATAGCTTCGAACGCACGCCTTCGTGTGAATTGAGCATTCATGTGAAGAAAGTCGAACAGATCATGTGAAATGAACGACTGCGTAGGCACGCGTCGTTATTTTTCCGCTGCGAATGGGAATTCGTGTTAAGAATCACCTTTCGGCTGTTTGAGATGCCGGAAAGAGAGAGAGAGAGAGAGAGAGAGTAAACAGGAGGAGGGAGATGACTTCTCGGTATCTATGGGAAGCATAGATTGCTTGACTGGCGGCTTACCGTAACCGCTTGAGACAACTCATTCGACAACGACCACAATTCAAAAGTCAAACGCGAATGCAAATTTGAGATTGCTATGCGTCTGGTCGAGCTCCGTAATCGTCCGTCGACGAAAGCGTGATGCAAAACAAATTTCATCATTTCTATACGTCAAGCAGCGAACAGAGCAGCAGAACAAGCTGAAAATGCTGCGAGCGAGCGGCTGCAGGTTGTAGCCTAGCAGCAAAGTGCGTGCAAACGATGTTTGACGCGTCCCGAGCAGCTCGAATTTACAGCCGGTGGCGTTCGTTCTACGCCGTTTTTTGGGATTCGCTGATCGTGGTCAACGCTCATTTGCGATGTTTTCCAACTTCCTGTCGAATGTTTACGTAATTAAGAGAGAGAGAGAGAGAGAGTAGAACTGGGAATTATGCGCATTATGACATTAACTCATGTGGAAAGTGCGCTTGTTAATGAGATGGATTGAAGGATTGTGGCGAAAAGTCCAAAATTAGGTGGGTAAACAAGTCAAAGAGCCAAGTTCAGGTCAGATTTCGGGAAGAAAGACATTTATATTGGTACTTTGAACCTCGCAGCCACAAAGATGGTCAAAACGAGGTTCAAGTCCTTTTATAGCGAACTTTGGGTCCAATTTACCCACAACCGCACACACAAGGTCAAATATTCGAATTCGCGACCACAGAATACCCACAGTTGTTGTTATTGCCATCTCCCCCCGCACCCCGGAAGCCCTTAACCAGAAAACGAAGCCCAATAGCTGCGGCCACTTGCCATGCCGTCACACACACACACTAGGAGATCCTCCTTCCCGGAGAAGAAGTTATTTGTTTACCGCAAAGGGGTTCCGCGATGGACGCGCGCGCGTTCGTTGTTTACCGCCTGCCAGGCGCACTTGTTTTTGGGTTCGAATTAAGTGACACTTTGAGGAGGAAAACAAGCGGCCAGCGACAACAGCAGCTGCGGCTGCTGCTGCTTCGGGATTATGATTGCATATTAGAGAGTTCAGGGAGCTGATCGTAGCTGTAGATAGAGGACGAGAAGCGCAGTAGACTGCACTGGGAAGGATTCAGTTGTTTTTGACCAGAATTCACACGCTCTATGAGTTCCCATGAAAGGGATTGCGCCGTTGTTTTGTTCTCACACACCGTGAGAGTATGGTAATTGAGGGTATAAAGGATTGAAGCGAAAAAGTGCAAAGATGACGAAGCGAAGCGGCATTAGAGACGTTTAAGCGGGTGGGTGAACTGATGATTCAGATTGATGCTTGAAAATTGAGCGTTTTGGTGATAATCAGAGGGATTCACAGCATGTGTAGCCGTCAGGTACGAAACTTTGTCTTTTTCGCTCTTTTCGACTTTGAATTTGGCCTCTAGCGCTACGTCCTGCGCTCCTGCAGCGATGCGAAGACCGAAACGGTAACAAACAAGAATTAAGGAGACGGAAATTGCTTTTGACTACGATTTTCGCTTGTTTCAAGTTGGAGTGGCAAGTTGAGAATCAGGCTTTTAGTCTAGACTGGTTGTTTTTGGACTTCTCAGACGTGTAGACGTGAAAAAGGACGCCTTCACGAACTCATTTGTCTGCTGTGAGTCACAGAAAAATGAAGAATTTCCGAATGACGCGCGGCATAATCATGTGAAACTGATTCACCTGCGCTGCGCCACATCATCCCCTTCCCACGTCACATTCCTCTGTAGTTGATTCCCCGAAGACGCCCAGAAAGATTTCAACGAACAGCTGAATATTGCGCGCTCGTTCAAGACCAAAATACTCGATTTGCACCTGTCAGCTGTGCAAACCCCCGAAAAAGCCAAATTTCTCCAATTCAAGCCAGCGCACAGATAACGAACAAACAGAACGCTTCTTCCTGAACGCGCGTGGATCGACGTCACCGGCAACGGCAATATATCCAATTATAGATCAATACGACGGCGGCGACTACGCAACCGGCGGTCCACGCAGACTGGCCAGCTTGGGCGAATGTGCTAATTTCAATTACTCGGATGGCGTTGTTTACCGCCGCGGCGAGGGCAGAGGAGACGAAAAGTAAGAATTTCATACTCGAAAGACCAGTTTGGCTCGAAATTCTTTGTTTTTGCGCGGGAAGAAGTCATAATTAATGCAAAGATGCCTTTAGACGACGACGCGCGCGCGCAGAGACGAAAGATCAACATTTATGTTCATTTAAATTAAACATTTGACGTCTGAGGCGACGAAGCGTTTAGCGACGTCAAAAAACGGCGCGCGCGGAGATCGATTGAGGGTTAGAGGCCAGCGGGGATGTGGCTGGCGGATGCGTTGAAAGTGCACTTTGAAGTGGAAGGAAGGAAGGAAGAAGGAAAGGGGATGGATGCCGCGCGAGTGGACTCTGCGCGCAGTAGCAGCTGATGCGGTTGGAGTGGCTCAGAGATTGCGAGCAAGCGAGGGTGTGACTCTTATGGCTGACAGAGGGGTGGAGCGGCAGAAGGATAGGCGCGCGTCTTTTGACTGGCGCGAAGGTGTGAATTTGGGCATGCGATAGGTGGGATGGAGCGGCGGCTGGCTAGAGAATAGCCAAGAATTGGCTTGATATTAAGTTCCAAAGAGCGCGGACGTTCGCGTCGCGGGGAGCGGAAGGATTTGGGGACAAATTAGAGGAAGAGAAAACAAGAAAAAGTCGTGTTGGGGTGGGTTTTGGTCTTGGCTAAGCCCATCGTGGTGTGGATTAAGGAATTGGGCTAATCTACCAGTCTGTAGGCCTGATCTTTACTCGTTTAACGACCGAAATTCAAAAGAAAACTTGAATTTCCCACATTAAGAAAGTCACTAAGGACAAACGCTCTTGAAATCCTGGAAATTCCGACCGAATGTATGACTTTTCCAGTTGCTTTAACTTGCGTTTCTTAATTAAACCAAGATGCAGACGACGCGCAATTCCAAGAAGCGTTTATGTAGCTCTAGGGCTCAAATTTGCAGAAAGGAGAAAGTAATCGATTTGAACTTTGCCGGAATTGCGTTTTGCGAATTACCTTAAATGCTGAAAGTCTAATGGAGATGCTCTTTAGCAAGTCTTCAACTTGATGGAACAGGCCGTCTGGAAGAGCTGGACGCTCTGAATCTCTGTTTTGAGACAACAATACACAATTGTTGACCGGGCTTCCGTGATTGGATCCATTCAGAGATGTCGTAAACGTCCCGCAACGATGGAAACGTCGTCCCTTTCAAGCGCCGATTTCTACGACAACGGATTCGTTTCAATTTCACCTGCGCAGACGCGACCATAAATCCGACAAAAACGGCTTTTTCAGATCTTGATTGATCGCTTTTCGAGGAACTCCGCTTTAGGAAAACGCTGCGGCAACGAATCATTCAAAATCCGTGGTTTCAAGTTTTTAGAAGCTGGAACAACTCGAAAACTGGCTGTTTTTTAAGCGATTATTAGAACGCTGCAGCTTCCATTTGCCCTTGACGTTGACGCGACCATAAATGTGACAAAAACGGCTTTTTGAGATCTTGATTGATCGCTTTTCGAGGAACTGGCAATGAATCATTAAAATCCGTGGTTTCAACCTTTTAGAAGCTGGAAATAGGCGCTTTTTAAGCAAATAGCGATTATTGGAACGCTGTAGCTTAAACCAGCCCCCACAGTCACCTGGCACGGAAATGACGCCGCTGGCCATTGTTGACTTTGTAATTGTGTCTTCTGCTCTAAATAGGGACATCTTGAGGGCTCGGTGTTGCTTTACTGCTGCGCAATGATCTCTCTTCTTCTAGAACACGGTAAACAACGCATCGGGCATTCATAAATAAAACCTCCATTCCGGCGCGTCAAACGCGGGCGAAAGAATCGACAACGGAATTGTTTATGCGACTTTCTACGTCAAACGCTAAAATTCGCGTCATTTCCGAGCGGGACAACTGATATCAAAAGCCTTTTTGACGACATGATTTGCCTCGTAAAACCCTGCAAAAGCGGCTACCGTAGCTGATAAATAGTCTCCTGTTTTGATTGACCATGAGAGCGAGCAATTCCTCTAGATTGGGGCTCTAGCAACGTGTCTTTCCAAGTCCAATTCAGCAATTTAAGGGTTTATCGCCCCCCTCTAACTCTTGCGTTCCAGTGGTAAACAACACGTTCAAAACCAAATTGCACGTACGATCGCTCAGGTCAAATTCGGCGTCATTTCCTCGTTTCGCAATTCAAAATAAATTCAATTTGTAGGTTTTCGAGGTCGAAAGCTTTGGACTTTTTGGGGTAAACGCCAGAAATTCCATTAGAGAATTGAGTGTTGTCGTCTCGGGCTGTAGCAGACAACAAAAAGAGGGCGATTCGGACGACTTCCGCGATGAGAAGCGGTAAGGCAAACAGCGCTGATTTACGGCTTTAAAACGCTAGTTGAAACCATGAAGTGCTTGATTCAGAGAGCTGTTTTCGCTCGCTTCAAGTCCGCGCTTACCGGTAGCGTGACTAAGAATCGTTACAAGACAGTCTATTACGGAGTTTGTTTATTGCTTTCCCAAGAACTAGCCAAACGAGGGTTAAGTTGACGAGCACTCTACCTACATATGCTAGGTGCACCTGGATCATATGCCAGGTTAAAATCCAGAAGCTAAAAGCCAAAACCGTAGTCTGCCAGCTGCTTCCATTCAGCTGGCAAGGAAATGACGCCACCTTTAGCTTATGACCTAGGATTGAAGCCAACTTTGGCGCTTCTGAAAGGATGTTTTTAGTTCTAAATGACTCTACGCACGTTGTTTACCACCTTTAGTTCCTTCAACAACAATAGGACAGCGGCGTCACATTGAAAGAGAGGCTTCTGTGGGCTCAAAATAGCGCCTGACTTGATTTGTGAAGCTGTTTTCGTCTCAATTTATGGCTTGCGAAGGAGACGATGGAATTACTAGGTCAGTAATGGCAGGTGGCGTCATTTCCGTGCCAGTGAATGCGGAATTTCTGCTTGTATTTAAGCTACAGCGCTGTAAGAATCGCTATTTTGATGATTATAGCCAAAAAGCACTTATCGCGCAAGCTATTTCCACTTCAAAAAAGTGGAAACCTTTTTGGATTCATTGCCGCAACGCTTTCCTAAAGCGCAGTTCCTCGAAAAGCGATCAATCAAGATCTCAAAAAGCCGTTTTTGTCAGATTTATGGTCGCGTCAACGCAGGTGCAATGCGGGGGATTGAAACGAATCCGTTGTCGTAGAAAACGGCGGCGCATGAAAGGGACGACGTTTCCTTCGTTGCGGGACGTTTGCGACATCTCTGAATGGATCCAATCACGGAAGCGCGGCCAACAATCGTGTATTGTTGCTTCAAAACAGAGCTTTAGAGCTCTTCTAGACGGCCTGTTTTGATCTTCCCCATCAATTCAAACACACTTTGCAATAACGCGAATTCTGAGAAATTAACCTTTTAGGGTAATTCGTCAACTTCCTCTGGCTAAATTTGGAACCGAAAAGTCATAGAAACACGTCTTGCGACTGCAGCATCTTCCGCGTCTGAACTTAATTAAGAAACACAAGTCAAACCAACTGGAAAATTCATATATTCGGTCGGAATTTCCAGGACTTCAAGAGCGTTCACCCTTACTGTCCGTTAGATGAGTAAAGATCAGGCCTACAGACTGGTAGATTCTCCTTAATCCACACCACGATGGGCTTAGCCAAGACCAAAACCCACCCAAACACGACTTTTTTCTGTTTTTCTCTTTCTCTAATTTGTCCCCAAATCCTTCCGCTCCCCGCGACGCGAACGTCCGCGCTCATTGCGCCGTTCGATTCGTCCGCTCTTCGATTGGTCTAATTATCGCCTCGTCGATAATGGCGTTCGTTCGTTCCGAAAGTGCAGCCGTTATTAAGCCTCGTTTGTCACGGCAGAATTTCAGCGAAAACCGCGCGCAAATGAAAAAAGCGCCTTTTTCAGGCGACGATTCGGTCAGATTTGAAGGCGGATCAACGCAAATGGGAAAATAAGCGGCGGTAAACGGGCTTCTGACGTCCGTTGACGTCGTAAGAGTGATGCCGAAGGTTTAATTTGACGTTTAGGGACCGCAATGAGAGTCTGATATGTCGGATAGACGAGCAAAAGCAACTGAAATTGTCTTAGCACCGGACTGTAGGCTAAGCCGCTTGCCCACGCCCTCTGCGGCTTCTGCTGAATCCCGAATTTCCTGTTTTTCGAAGGCGCCACGCGCTTCGCCACAAATTGAGAACCAAAAGAGGGATTATCAATACGGAATTGAGCCCAAAACAGGAAACCATCGGCGGAAAACAGGATGACACGCTGTTCCGAAGCTTCAGAATTGAATTTCCAACTTGCGCGCTTCTCTAATTAAAAGTCCGCTTGGCTCTTGCAACGAAAAAAGACGACTTTTGATGCTAATTTCATTTTCAAAGGTTCGCGGAACGGAGGAAGCAGGAATTTAGAGCAGAGAACTGAAGCGCTGGAACGCTTCATTGGCCCAATCAGACCTCAAACTAAGCCGCGAATTGTGCGCCCAGCGAAGGGAAGCCGCAATTGAGGGATTAAACAAACGGACGTCTGCAAGAATTATGACTTTCCGTCGGTAAAACCTCAAGAAACTAATCAAATTCCACGCGTTCATCCACCCACCCTCCATACCGACCGACCGACCGACACTGACACCGCGGCGTGCTCTCTGGGTCTGCGTTTCAATCAAATTAAGACCGCGATCGGTGGGTTTTTTGAATGCGAAAACAGATGCGCCAGGACGACGACACAAACGCGTCTGTGTGTGGGATTTTTGGGGATCCGTAAAGTGGGTCTGTTCTTTAGCCAATTTGGGTTCAAAATTCGATTGCAGATGAGGTTAGGTTCAGGTCTCGAGGGAGCGCGTTTTAAAAGGGCCGCTCCTGAAATTGACCTATTTTGAGGGGAATGTTTTGCATGGCGCGCATTCTGCTATTGCAGTGCTCTTCAATCACCATTTCACTAGGGAGCGAAAAACACTCTGGAAATTAAGGATGACAGGGCCGGTGGATGGATCTGGTGGTTGAGCATTCTGCGAGGGAGAGCTGATGCCAAAATACGGAGGTTGAACCTTTAAACCAGTAACTGAAGCCATTGCACAGCCATAGATGAGATCAGAGCATCATCCGCAGCAAAAACTACGAATTTTGTCGTCTACGAAACGGTTGAGTGTTGGAATCAAAGACAACCCTACACTAGCCAGAATCGTTTGCGAAATAACGAGCGAAAACGTAATTTCACGCTTAGATTGTAAATCTCAACATTTCCTAAGTTTGCCTAGACTAAAACGGCATTTTTGCCTTGTTTACCTCTTGTGGCCTTCTTAATCTAAATTCCTTGCAAATTGTAAAAATGCAGCAGTGCTGAAGCCAGAAATGCGGGGGTTAAACCTTCAAACCAGAAAATGAAGCCGTTGCACTGGTAAACAGTCTCCGATAGATCAGAGCAGTGACTAGTACGGATTTAGGTCCCTAATAAGAGCACATACACCTGATAAGCCTTCAAATCGCTTTTACGATCTAGAAGTGGAAGCCATCTCAAAGTCAATAGTCACAGTCAACCCTACATTACTCGTTTATGGATGTGGATGCTAAAATAGCCCGAATTCTTATGACATGACGAGCGAAAACGTCATTTCACGCGTAGCTTGTAAATCTCACCATTTTTAATGTTCGCCGCGACAAAATGGCTTTTTTTATCAACTACTGAAGCGCTATTTAACGTAGGCCAAAGTCCTGCTCAATCCCAAGCTGAATTCACGCGTGCAAACCGTAAAAACGCATCCCGGAAACACCGAACATCGTCCCATAAACGCGCGGCTCGCGTGTTGCACCCACTCATTCGTCTCGCGAAATGAAAGGCGCAATGCAAACAGAGCCTCACGTAGCCTCGGGCAACAGGGCAGCAAAACGCCAAAAAAAGAGAATAAAAACATGCCGATTATGGTCGGCATCATGGCCGTTGGCCGCCGGCCGCCGCGGCTAACTTTGTTTTAGCGGCGTTGTGGGCCGAGAGACGAGAAATGAAGTCTCGAAGATGGACGAGGCGGGGGCTGCGCAAGGGCCTGAGGGGGTGAAGAGCGACGACGAAAAGAGGAGCACAGCGAGAGGGGAGAGCGTGGCTAGCGGAGCTGAGGTTGGCGATGACGCGCGGTGACGTCGACCGGACAAAGTGGTTTGTTGACACGAGTTTCATGTTTGTGGGGTGAAGGCGGTGAGGAGAGAAGAAGCCGGAAAGTCACTGAAAATAGCTTTTTAGATCGAGCGAGTGAGACTCTCGTTTCCGCCGCTCTCGACGGCTTCATACGGGAATTCTCGTAATCGGAGATTAGGCAACCTTTAAAGCACAACTTGGGCTATTTCAGGCGGCAAATTTGGAGTGAAAACCGAGACCAATTCCCATGCGACTCGGACGTGCTGAATTGCGCATAAAAAAGGATCTTTTACGAGTTGTTAAAGGCCAAAGTGGGCGCCGACAAACGGAGAAATTTGAGTTGTAAGAGTGGAGCGTTGGATGCTTTGGTTTGAGCCTGAATTCCATTGATGTTGGATGATCACTTTATGGCTTGAATACGCCTCTCTTCCGGCGATTAAATATGCACTTTGTACCGTAATTCAGTCTTCAAATCTATTTAGAATTCCAATTTTAAAGTCCGTTGACATCACAACTTGGAATTAGCATTTGATGACGATCATTGGAGTTTTAGAAGGTCATCATTTAGTAGAAGAGAAGTTAAAGCTTCCTCACAGTTTTAAATGCACGCCTAACGCTCTAGAAACGATCAAAAACCCAAAAAAGGTCATGACGGCAACTCGGCGATGCATGGAATGTCTGTGAGGATTAGGACTTGAATTGACTCCTACCGCTCTTTGGTGTTTAGTGTCGTTCACATGCGCATTGGCTCATTAGAAGACGTTACGTCAGTCAGAAATCGCTGGCCAAAATAGCATCGGAATAGCTCGAAAACAACAGAGATTTGACGCCCAAATTGGGGTCTTATTACCACGCAGATTAGCTAAAAAGGAGAGCAAAACAACAACGAGGAAGCAATAGCACACCGAAATCTGAAATGATGCGCTATTACGATGACTTACGGGTTACTGTAGGTTATTCTCTGTTGTGGAATGTTCTTCGCGTGGATGATCTCGATGGCCACCTGTCCGGACAGAATGGTGAACCTCATTGGAGGCTCCAGGTAAGCCAGATCGTGTAAAGACCAGCTAATGAACTGTGGCCCCATTGCAGCAAGAAGGAGAAATCGTACTCGCGCGACAGCGAGGAGCTGATCATTCCACGTGACGAGGAGGCGGCGAACGACCTCGTCGCCTGTGAATCCTCCGTCTACCTCCAGCTGAACGGCTCGAAGCGCAACGGCTCCAAGAAGCTGAGCATGGTGCCCGAGCAGGACGAGCAGCTGACCGTGGGCTTCGGCGGGAAGCACCATCGTCCCTCCATCCTCAAGCAGCCGACGATCGAGCGCGCGAGGAGGAGACGATCAACGAGTACATGCCGCACGAGCCCTTCTACCGCAACAATCCGATGAACGAGAGCATCCACGAGTTCATGCTCGTGCCGCACGAAGCGATGGCCGAGTACCTCCCCGCCGATCACCCCCTCAACCCCTACAACCTCCATCCCGTGTACAGTTCCCAGTCATTGCCAGAGTACGTCAGCAAACCTATGCATTTGGATCACAATGACTTTATCCACACTCTGTTGTGGAGACAACATCATCATCAACTCAAAGAACGGTTACCGACACAAAATTCGTCTCTCCTCCGAAATCAGTAATTTTCACTTCAAGCCTGTCAGATCCATTTTTGCTTCCGATCTCATATGCGACGCTCCTCAGCGTCCTGTTCGTTTTGCACAGCTTCATTCGAATCGTTTTCTGTATCACTTGGAACACTTCGTCCTTGTTGAACTTGCCACGAATGTGATACTTTCTGTCAAACTGCTTCGGATCATCTACGAAGCGCTCAATGACTCCTTTCAAAACTCTAATAGGCAAAATGTAGATATCGCACAAATTTAAGAAATCTTGAATGCGAACTGCAGCGAGTTCTCGTACCAGAAATTCGCCTCCGCTTTTGATTTTAAACACATGAATTGAAGTCGGTTTTCTGCGAGAAAACTGACGTTCGAGAAGGCGATTGTACGCTGAACGGTAAGAAATGATGCTAACATCCGAAAAGTACATTTCCTGAAGCCACGAAAGCACGTTTGAGCCTTCCGGAGAGGTGAACGTTTGATCAGTTAGTGATAGGTCAATGCGGGGTTCATTGGAGAGGTAAGTGACCAACCGCATAATGTCAGCATCCAGCGGTTGTAGGTTCGCTGCAGGGTGTCCTTCGCCGAAGTAAATCGATGTAATGACGGCAAGCTCCAAGTTTGGCCACTTCTTCAGCTCATCCCCAGTCACAAAGTTGTCAAACTCGTAGAATCCGTACATCCACTTTCCCGTTGGGTCAACGTTAATGAGAAGGCGGAGCCATCGCTTCTTTGATTCCTCGATCCATTGGAAATCGGGGATGTTGTGCTGTGGCACGTTTTTCCATAGTGCGGCGACGCGTTGGCAGAAGACGGTCGGCACTCCATCCATTGTCCCGATTGTGGTGACCGCAAACCAGCGCAAACCGGCGCCTATATCGCTGATCTATCAATGCGAATAAAACTAACACATTAGCAATGTGTAACTTGTGCATGGATACTGTAGGAGCATTCGTTGTAAGACCACATCTTCATTGAGCCGGAGTCGTCTTGCGGCAACTTTCGCAATCTTTCAAAAATCAGCCGATTCACTGCCGTGATCAAGTAGTAGTGGTTCAGCCTGTAACAGATCGGTTGCTATTGCCGACATGCAAGTTCGAAGCCGTGAGGGTGGTTCTCAAGCAGCCCAATGTCAATGGTGCTATCAGACAGCTCATCCTACGTCAGAAAGCAAGTGTGACACCTCTTATGGCAAGATGGCAAGTGGCCGCATCCTAGAAGCCTTGGAACAACAAGGTTGCCGTAGTTCGACTCGAGCGGATCTCAATCGGACTCCAAAACCTTGCCATCGTCTGCCAAAACTGTTAAACTGTTCACGATTCTTGTCCATGATCTTGAAACGAACAGTCTGGAGTGCTCCTACAGCACAAGAAAGGGACAAATTTCACTTTTATTCCTATTGAACATTTCATTTCTGAGCGCCGTGCACGTCATAAACCAACATCCCGCGACTTTGATGACTCACCAGTCCCACCAAAAAACATTCCAGAATATCACATTGCTCACCACATCTGTTTTGCCTCAGTCGGCGCTGATCAATGATCTCCCCGCAGTTCCGCATCGCGCTCTGTCACATCGGACTCGAAACCGTCCTTCCGCACTTTGATTCTCAATCGAAAAGGGATCGAAAAGGGA
>MQUG01003870.1:0-56247 GCA_007213375.1 Steinernema feltiae | reverse complement strand
CGCCTTTTATTTTTAAGTGGGCGGAAACGGTGGCGAGTTTGATAGATAATTGTCGACAATTCATATTTACAGTAAAAGTCACCTAGTCGTGTGCGCGCGGCGCACGAAGAAGGCGGTGGCGGGTATTGTCGCGCCCGCGCGTGTCGGCGGTGTCGCCGACGGACCATCCAAAGATGAAAGATGAGTTTGGAGATGGTGTCATTTACACCGACAAAACGGACGACTATTAATAGGCAACCGCACGAATTCATGTACCCAATCACAGGCGGTAGTACTGACGAACTGCTGCGCCTGACCGCCGGGGACGTTGATGGGTTCGTTGAAAAGTCAATCGCCGCGATCGCAATCGCGTAAACAACTTCTCCCGGAAACGCTGCGTCACTGTGAGGCGAGACGTTTTTTAGATCGAGACCTTTGTGGAAATCGGAACTGTAACACGAGAAACGCTGCTGTCAAGTGATCAATTATGCGGAGAGATGCTATAAATAGTTGATCGATGCACTCAATCAGGTATCGAGCCAAAAACCGTAGAAAAGAGAAGCGAAACGATCATTCATCTATGATTGCAGAGGTTCCGCCAGGTTGGTTGATCGTCGTTCGGAGTTGTGGATGCGGGGTACAGAAGAACCGTTCGGTAAAGAACACGTCAAACTCCGTTCTAAGATCATCGAACACTGGTTACAGAACTTGTGATTGATCTGGCTCCACGCAACCAAATAGTGATAGTTGCCTACTGTGACAGAAGTCGTCTTCGCTGTGTACGATCAACGAGTTTCATTTAAAACTTGAACTTTTTTGCATGTTTTTGCAAATAACAGATTTTCCAAATAGCAATTTAGTGACGACTGTTCGAAGTCATGAATTTAAAGATTGACACAACCATTCCGGTCTTTGACTGTTTATGAATGTATAAAACAACGCGCATCCCAATAAACTACAACAAACGACTTTTGAATGTCAAAACGATCTAATGGTCTAATGGAGTTCTAATGGAGTTAAAAACGCCCAAAAAGTAGACAAATCTCACTTTTGAAAGGATTCAATAGTTTTGTTCAACTTCCGCTTCCGAAAGAGTCATCTATCGGTTGGACACGTAGAACGTTATCGCAAGAGCTGTCCGAACAGTTGCAAGTGGCCTAGCTCATCTTGTTTACACAGTGAATTGAATTGAGAGTGATTTCGAGGTCATGTGACTACCGTACCCTTGCGTTGTGATAAAAACGTTTAGTAGAAAATGCACGTGCTCCAAAACTAAAATTCCGGTTGCGCAACCACAATCATGCCCGAAAAATGTTATTCTGATCGCTCGGGTGCATATGATATAAGGTTAAGAATCACGCCGGCGGAGGAGGGGTTCGGTTGATCGGTTTTAAAAGTGAAATGTCGGTGCGGCAAGTCACATGCAACTTCCGGCCTCCAATTTCACCTTGCGCTCGAACTTAAGAAGAGAAAGAAAGGAAGAAAAACGGGACTGTGAGCGGTCAAATTGTGGCGACGATGCGACAATGGGGCGAGTAGCACCGAAGAACCTAAGCCGCCACTCTAGGTGCTTGGCCCAGGGCCACAATCAATGCTTGTGATAAGCGAGTAAACAAGCGAGTCTAAGTGATGCGAGTGCATGGGCCGCCATGATGATCGACAATCGTCAATCATCACTGATCGCTGTTTACGAAAATCTCTTCACATGCTCTTCACGTTCGCTGATAACTGCAATCTTTGAAGAGCAGACAGAGGTCAACTGATATCGTACATTGTGTTACTATCTGAACCAAAGATCAGAAAGACAATTTTCAGTTTTCTCTGAATCTACACAGAGCTGCACTCGGCTTTCGCCCTTGTCAACAGAGCGAAGAAGCGGCTCCATGCGTTTCCAGCTTTCATTTGCAACCGAACTTTGCAGATAGTGTCGTCAGAATGGTCATTTCAGTTTCTGTTACCTCGCCGGAGTGAGATTTTCAGAAAACAGTCGATTTCCAGCTATCCGGACAACAATTCAGTGCGGACAATCTTTATGACCGTTTCTCTCAACGTGGCAATACTTAAATGTGTAAATAAGGATCTCGCCATGAGATTTACACAATTCCCAGTCTATTCCCAGCGGATCGGGTGACTTTACAGACCGTCACCGGGCTAATATGGTCTGGATTGTGTGGATATTCAATATTTAAGCGTTTTAGTAGATTTGCGTCGAATTTATAGATTCCACGACTATTTTAAGAAACAAATACGCTTCCAATTTTTGGATCAACGGTCTACCGCGGCGCTACAGTAGCCAACTATCGCGGTTCGTCTTCAATTTGACACTGTTCACGTGACCACTTTAAGGGATTTTCTTTGCTATTAGACAAAATCCTTGAATGAAGCGCTGACTAAACGATTCCTGGATAAATCCGACAAATCTGACAGATTTATCAGCCTAATTATCAAAGCGGATTATAGTGGATCTCTGAAAACCCGCGCCAATCGGTTCTTTTTTCGTGTTTTTCATCTTCAATGCGCGGCCAATAATCTAGCTTAGGAGTGAGAGAGACAGAGTTATCCTTCTTTAAGCCGCTGTTTTGCGTTAACGGCGGCTGCTTTATGTGGTTCACTGAGTAATAAAAGTAAATTAGAACGGTTTACATGAGATTGAAGCAAGTTTCGAACTGTCTCAAGATCTCTAAACTTCCGCACTCATCTAATCTCTTTTAAAGACTTCCTTGCGACTTGGCTTAGCGCACAAAGGCTCAAAGAATTATGAAAACAAAATGATGTGAGATTTCACAACGATGAACAGCTTAATTTTTTAAGACTCTTTTTGAAGAATTTCGCTATGTGATCTATGTACATCGATCCGAGATGAACTTTGAAAACGAAGAAACGTATGAAAAATGACGCAAATAACGAGAACAACCAAAGCACACCGGAGAAGGTGCTCTTTCGAAATGCAGCGTTGCAGCCTAGATCTGTTGAGGCCTAAAATGGACGCATTCGATGCATTCACAACTATTCGTGAGAGTTGGACAGCTGTCTGACTGTTATGGACACAGAACAAGCTTTTCTTTTGTACAAAACGGGGTGACAATTCATATCGGTGCGTTACGTTTTTATCAACCAATCGTAGCAATGGCCGCTGCCCACCAAGTAGTAGCACTTCAACTCAAAACATTTAAACTCAAATGACATGCTCCCCATGTGGGAAACGATTGATTTTCATCAATAAACTTTAGCAAAACGTTTGGATGTGCAAGGCGGTCTTTAGAGACGAATGTTCGGAGACCTAAATACAGTCCTTAAATGGCCCCCAAGTACCTCACTCCTCAGCGGCTGGCACCAAAATTGCAGCCAGCTATCATGTGTGTGAAGCTGAAAGCTTACAGAGATTTGTTTTTCACAAAATGACTTGATAATCTTATTTCACATTTTGGCGTCCAAAGTTCTGCGTCTCTCAGCCAAAATACATTTTTTTTTGTATCTACCCGTTCAAAACAACACCGGATTCACCGATTTTCGGTCTCAAAAGTTGGGAAAATGCAGATTTTGGAGTGATTCACGGGTGTAGTCGGCAATCTTTGAATCTCAAGGAAGTCAATGATGAAAACAAGAAAATCTTCAAAAATTTCATCCGTTTATGCTGTGAAGCCGCCGTTTATCCGCTTGTTCGCTAATCCCCGTTCTCCGTTCTGATCCGCGTGTTTGTTGTGTTCAAATAAGCGTCCCGTACAAGGAAGCAACCCTTGCGTACAATTGACAACTGCACTTCCTGGCACTTGCTTCCTGATAGCGATGGCAAATCCACTCATGTTATATCCGCAAACTATCGCTTTGGCTATCGCGCCGCCTGGCATTTGTACCCACAAAAGCTCCAGCGATTGGGATAAACAATTTTCCACTACAATCATAAATGACATTCGGCTGCTCGACAGGTTAGCCGCGGCCTTTGCAAATTTGCGTCCGAGAACACGGCTGATCCGTTAATGAGAAGCAGCAATAGACTACGAAGATAACAACGAACAGCGTGGCGACAGCAAAATTTTATGAGTTCAACCTTGCTGCTGCAAACAAGAAAAACTATCAAAACTGATCAATTTTCGACCGGTCAGATCGGCGAAACACTCCAAATTTGGTCAAGTTTACACACAGCGAGAACAGAAAGGGTTCATGTATTTCAATGAAATGGTTTACGCGTTTGCGATTGTCTGGTTGTGTCAAAAAGTGTGAATGTTTGCTGGTCTGTAAGTATGGCCTGTGGAGTGTGGACTGTTAGCCAACAATGGGCCTAAGTTTGCTTTTAGCTTATAAGTATTTGGTCGTTTGATTGAGTCTAATGATGTACATGACATAGCCAAATCAAGTCCGTAATTTGACTACAGCGGGAGCAAACCTTCGCAAAGTCTAAACGCAGCTGTTTTCGAATCAAACGCACAAAATTTGAACTGAATTGAAGCTGAGATTGTGTTTTCTGGGAGGCCAAACACGCTCAAAATAAACCTAGCCAACAAGGAAATTGTGACAATCCCACGCGCTCTGATACATCAGCATCACATTTTTTGCTTCCTCTTCAGCACGGCATGCGTGCATCTAATGGCTCTTCTCATTACAGTACCCAAACATGCTCACTTTTCTGCTTGACGCCATGCCTAATCAAATTTTCCCTCATCTTTTTCCTTGTCCCTGTCTGCAAATAGCGCTTCCAACCGCTGACCACAAATCATTCAAAAAATGGCGTCACTGATGCGTAAAATAAGTACGAGTGCTGCTACCCGTATCCAGGTCATTTCACGTGTAACAACTTCCGGGTAGGCAGGATGGGCACAAAAATGACGTGCAACGTACTTTAAGGGAATTCATTCTCAGTTGGTCGACCAGAAAATCATCTGTTTGTTTGAGATTCGTCATGAAACAGAGGCATTTTTTGTTGAAATCACGTGTTCTAAAAGGAAACAGCTCCTGAATCCACAGCTGCTTTTAGCTGCTGAATCCACGCCATCCAGACATCTATCTATGCTGTTATAAGCTGTGGCTTTTGTGTCATAAGCCATTTGACCCTATGGAGCCCAGCGCGCTGTGTGGTTGTCGTTGAGCTTCGCGCTCTGACGTCGGCAGACAATACGAATCTCCGTGCTTCTACTGAATTAGTCATTAATTTGCGTTGTAGAAGTGCCACCTCGGAGTATTTGCAAAACATTAGTTCTATTAGCACTCTGCTCGCCACCGAAGACACAAAACTACTGAGAATAAGGGGAGCTGACCTTTTTAAACATTCCGTGTGTGTGTGTGTTTTCTACGCGTTCAATGTCCGTCCGGACACAGACATGCATTATTAATACGTTTACCCGCTGGCGGCGGCACCGCAAGTTCGGCCTCTGTGGGAGTATTTTTGCACTTGTTTATTGTTGGTTGGTCAGCAGCCCGCGAAACTGACAAGAACACTGAACGATTGCCGTAAAAGAACAAGGAAGCTTTCGCGTGATTTCTGACGTAAAACAATTCAAATGGCATGTTTTCGTCGCTTTAAAAACACAAAATTCCAAGTACATGCCTAATGAGTGCTCCTGCGCGCAGTCGATGGAAATGTGCTGAACAGCTACAGTTCACTTCAAGTGCACACAACAGCGTTGAGTCATGCTGCGTAGAATTCTAATTTTGCAGTCCTTTGACAGTATTTGTGAATTCACAGGCGCGAAACAAAGATCACCAACTTCCTGCTGATGTGCCGCCGTGAGCGGCTTGCAGATGTCAAGTGATGTGGTTTGTTTTGACGTCCTGCGAGCAGATAAGAAACAGCAGCAGCAGACGCAATGTTGCGTTGAGCGAACATATGAGGAAGTGAAGGAACGACATGTAATTAGCAGAGGTCTCTCGTTCTCGCCTGCAGAAACCGATCAAAGTTCATGTTTTTATAGACACGTCCCTACGTCACAGAGAAGCGATTTTTCATGCTAATGGTTTCAGGGAAACATGGGCGATAATGAGTGTTTATGTCGGGAGAAGGCTTAAAAAAGGCAGTGCCATTCAAGACTAAAGTTTTGGTCTACGTCAAGACAGGAACAATTCATAATTTTCAATAAAAACAAACAAATTTCGTAATGTTGGTGAATTCAAACGCGATTACAAGCTAGTGCTCGCTAAATGCAGCTCTATTTTTGAGTTTTCAGACTGTTATACGAATCAAATTATGCCAAAGCACAGTTCTTAATGGTGATTTTGAGGAGTTTGAAAGCAAGAATCACCCTGCTTAGCTTCTCTACAGAACCCTTGTCACCCTATGTTCTTCACCGAGCACACACGCACTTTCCTTAACAAAAACCCTGATTTTCCAAAGCCTCGTTTCCCGTTCTCCTGTGATGTCGAACTTTTTTTGCAATTGCCACATAGGGAAAAACAGTTCCTGCAGTAGTCACGTTTCAGTAATCACGTGTTTTTTCGCAAGCGCCAGCTCAAAAGCTTATATTTCACATTTAAACATCTCTCTATTGTCGTGACGCTTTCCTCACACGCTTTCGAATCGTCCCTTATTTTCTGACCTCTAGACGACCGGAAACCGCAGCACTCTTATCAGCACCTGTCCTTGTTTGTTTGTTTGCGTTCGCACCAGAATCACAAAATTCAGTTTCTTTTTATTTTCCAAAAACCTCTATCGCCATAACAATAAACACCACAATGGTCGAGTACAGAAATGCTCATGTTCAAGAAATTGAAAATGACAATAGCTTTTGGGAGAGAAGGGAAGGAGAGAAAGTGGAGTAGAAGAGAGAAAATGCAAGAATCAAGACCCGCAACTACCATTCATCGCTGTAGGGAGAGAGAAGGAAGGGCCGCACACACGCAGTCAAGACGTACCACTGCTGATGCAACAAACACAGGACACAGAGAGAGAGAGAGAGAGAGACGCTTGGAAAAGAGCGACTATATGTGCACGAGATACCGTAATTTTCAGATCAGATTATGTTCTCTGTATATAGTGTACAGTAGGAAGATAGAGTAGGATAGGAATGCATTAATATTTGGAATGTGTTTGGCAAGAAACGACTAGCATACACTCAAAGTCGATTATCACAATCTTTGGGGTTTTCGGGAACAATAATTATAATAATATATAAATTAAATAGGAGTAGAGATCGTAAGCGGAGAGACGAGATTCTATTCTACACGCACCTATCAACGACAGGATCAACCACACTGTTTGTGCGGCGCTTCCTAGTTCGATAACACAAAGCCGGAGAACGATCCGAACTGTAGCCGCACGTTGTGCAGCACGCCGATGCAGTCGCAGCGACCCTTTGGCTCGTCGACGTTACGGTGGTTCTCCGACCTCCACGAGTAGATGCTCGCTTTGCCGGGATGTGCGGAGCAGAATTGAATGCACTCTTCCCGTGCGACGCTCTCCGCCGACTCGACCACAGGCCCACTCAGCTCGTGATCCCAAAATCGGTCTCGTTCGATTTCGTCTGAAACGATTGCATTGTGAGTTCGCGGATTTCAAGGTCGTAAACGTGTTTTCAACGCATAAAAACGCAGAAAAATCGTTTTATTTTAATTAATCCAATCAAGTTTAACTTCCGCTCGACGCAGACACGTGCGTGCGTGTGCGTACAGAGTTCAATTTTTTTTGTGGTGCGCGCAGCCACATTTTCAGGCTTCAGCGGAGCGATTAAATTGCGTAGAGATTCCAGATTAAATTCCATATATAACAGCTTAATCTCAGCAAACGTCATTTCTGCGTGAAAAAGCGGATTTTTTCCTCCATTTGCGCGCATACCGTAATCGGTGGAAAGGAAAGGAAATTTCCTCTCCGCTTATGTTTTCACACTTTTTGCCTCGCAGTGCTGTTTACCCGTCTGGCCACAGCCACCCTCACTTCTTGAGATGATATCATTGACGCGTGGAAAATGTGGCCCGGTGACATTTGGAAATGATGGCGAACAAGCGACGGCGCGCTGAAAGGTGTTTGTGCACTTGAGAGGAGGTGAGTGTTTTGCGCCACGACGACTTTGCCAAAGTCGTCGATCAAATCGCCGTCATCCGCAAACAGCAAAACGAACATATTTAGACCTTGACGGACGCGCTGAGCTTATTTTGCATGGCTTCCTGCTTCCTTTTCCTTATCTTACCGTTGGGAATTGCGGGGCCAGTGAGTCTCAAACGCCTTGATTTGCAAATACCGCCAAATTGGGTGCCGTGCGCCTCTCTTCTTCAGCTTTCCGTCCGCCGCCACCACCGCCGCCGCGCGAGCACAGTGATAATGCGTTTAGATTCATGGATAAAACAATCGAAAATATAAGTGGAGAACGAGTCGGAAGCAGCAGAAGAAGAAGAAGAAGAAGAAGAAGAAGAATCAGATTAAATGACGTCAACGACGTGTATCGCGTCATGCGGGCCACCGCACCAAACTTCTTCTTCTTCGTCGTGAGAATTCCCCAGGGAGAAACGACCCAAAGATCTGCGAGCGATGTGTTTCTAGCTGTTTTGTGCAGAAAAAATGCGCACGCTCGGTCTCTAGGGCCACAATTTCTTAGTCCACAGACAGGAAAAACTCCGTTTTAACACCTTTTTCGCGCTTTTGGCATTTTCAAATCGAGAAGAAGAAGATAAATTCTTACCGAAATCCAGACAGAGACCAAAGTAAGCGCCCTCTTTGGCGACGATCGTCCCGTTCAGCGATCTGCTTTTCAGGGTGCACATGCCTCCGACCCATTCGAAGCCCATGCAACACACATCCAGCTTGCAGAATTCAGCGCATTCACGCCGCGAAACGTCGTAGTCTCTGCGGTAGTCGGCACCTTCTATCGTCGTACCCGGTCCAAAATAATAGCATTTACCTGAAATTCGATTAGTCAATTACTCAAACACCGCAACACACAAAAATCAATTAGGCGGCCGCATTTTGTGCTAACGCAATCTGCTCATCAATTGTGTGTTTGAGAGGTGAAATTTGCGAATACTTAATTTGATTGAAATGACGTTTTTTGTTGATGAAAAATGATAACGCGGCTTAGTCATTTGCGAACATAACACGCATAACGAGCGTGGGAATTTTTAGAGTGAGAATCGGTGACAATTTCTCAGAGGAACAAAGCGATTTAAAGGTGGAAAGTCAAAAACAATTACCGATTAGCATGTCTGCTGCCTGTGTGCATGTTTTGTGTGTGTGTGTGGCGCGCGCGCGCTGACTGCGCATTTTCCAATTCGATAACTCAGCTTTTGGGGCGAAAAAAACTAATTGGGAACAGCAGAGCTCCTCTCGAACGCCAAGCACAGCCGATGAGCGCTTCAGATTCGCCTCATTACTTATTCATTTGATTTTAATGACCACTTCCTGTTTGACGTTTTTTAACGCTAATATCCTCAATTCCAATGAATTGTCCTGAAGCGTGCGTACGTGGTGATGTGCGTGTGTGTGTATGTGCTTCTAGATAAGACCCCATTTGGTCCCGTCTAACTCCTACGAGTTCACAAGAATTGACCTTTCCGCTCTGTGTGCTGCTCTAGTTACCCGTACTTCCGCCCCTCAAAACATGCGTATAATGCCTCGTTTTGTCTTTGCCTCCGCGCTCAAAGGATGCTAATCAGTTGAATAACATTGTGTAAGACAAAGGGGGGTCACTCCCACTCACCTGAATTGCTCGCCCTGACTGTGGGTGTGAGCACGAGAAAAAGCAGAAATGCGGCCCGTGCGATTTTTGTAGAAATAAGCAGTGAGAGTAGCTGTCGGTAGTACAGTACCATCAGCGGGAGAACAGAGATCGCCCGACGGTTTCGACGCAGAAGACGATCGACTGTGGTTGCAGTAGTTGGGAGCGGAGACGACGTGGATAGACCTCGTTTGACGACCATACTCAGCATCAGGAAGTCGCTACTGAAACTACCTCTAGACTTAATCTCTCCTCCTGGCGTCACTCGACATTAAATAGGGGCGTGGCCACGTCATAACCCCTTCAGGCGAAGAGTCAGAGTAGGGTAGCAACACCATATACACATAAATTCACGGCAATTTGCGCGTATTAACAGGAGGACCCAAGGCCACACATTCCAAAACAAAGGACAAACAGCAAAATAAACATCATCACTCACGCACCACAGCAAACGAGGCGGAGGAGGAGAATGAAAAGGAAGTACAAAGTGAGGGGAAAAGTCAGAGATTCAGAGACGAATTTATGCAAAAAAGAAAGAGTGAATAGCGATGTCGATTGTCCCCAAGGACATTCATTATGATGTGGGGGTGCGATCAGTTTAATAGAATTTAAAGTGATATCACAATTGTCAAGAGAGCGCGAGCACCGCAGAGCATAGCACAAACTCCTCATCGGATTGTCAAACAAGGATGCTAACGAGACTGTAATCGTGGAGGAGAAAAACCGTGCGGAGCGCAGAAAAAAGATATCTGAAGGAATGAGAAATTGTTGGAAAAAACCGGGAGCCTCTTTGAAATTCACGTAGCGGCGGCGGTGGTGAACGATTGAAGAAGAGGAGGAAGACCGAAAGGTAGACAACAAAAATAAAAATACGCTTTTTTAAAAATGCGACGTAAACGAGAACAAGAGACTTCCGTAAAGGTGTGCTCCAGTCTCAAGGGGAAGAAGAAAGAGAACGCTGACGACGACGCGCCAGAAGCTTGTTTGTTCTTTAATAATCCTATGCGAGGAGGAGCAGTTGAATAATGATTGGAGGAAGCTGATGAGAAGGGGGTTTCCAACAAAGAGATCGCAGGTGCGTGCGCGGTAAGTGGAAATATCCTCCGTCCGTTCAAATTCATTTCCTTGTATGAGTGTGTGGACTACAAACAGCGACAACAGATCACCACACTCAAC
Organism: Steinernema feltiae; assembly: GCA_007213375.1. Lineage (NCBI taxonomy): Eukaryota > Metazoa > Nematoda > Chromadorea > Rhabditida > Steinernematidae > Steinernema > Steinernema feltiae. The sequence continues at coordinate 45,457 of MQUG01003870.1, read as the reverse complement.
ACCACCGGCGGACACCGCCGCACCTCAGAGCAGCGCCGAGGTTAATGAGTGTCCGAATAGAAGGTGAGGTGTGACTTTTTGATCATCTATTATAAGGAGGAAAGTATGCGGCGAAGTGGAGGGAGAGGAAAGTGTAGATGTGCGCGGTCGCCTTCTAAAAGAGGCGGGGCTTCGGGCAAGGAACCAACCGACGCGACCGCAACTGGAGTGGAGACAACTAAAACGCTCTTTGCAAAAGTCGTGCGAGCGTGTAAATGAAACTCTTTGAAGATAGAAAGCGGTGGCGCTGCCGTCGCCGCCACACGAGACGATAAAGGTCACATGTACGCATGTGGGCCACCAATTGGAGGGCCAACTGCGTCACATGATTACCGGAAACTCTGTTTGAAGGGGCGGGAGACTAAATTTAGTCTACGAGGAGCGATTTTTCTCGCGCCTAAAACAGTGTCTACGCTCTCTCTACACGCGCTAATTGTTAAATCGCGTGCAACGAGCGCATAATAACATGCCGCGAGGAGACAAGTACGGTGGAAATAGCCGCGGGCGTTGCTTCGCGCCTAGAATAGCACAACCCGTAATAAGATTATTTTGTTTACCTAATGCGACTAATGGTTGCCGCCACGACGCAAGAGCAATTGTTCCTAATAAAGACGCTATTAAACCAACGATCATGATACTAAAGCTTCCTTATTCTCCTGTTTTTCGGGAAACACACGGGGCACACAAACAGGGAAGTAGAGTCGTCTTCGACGTGCTGCGTTGTGGTTCAATCCCTACCGCGCACACCTGAATTTTATAAATAACGTTGACGTTTCAACCCCTTAGGCGCTCCACAAACGGCCCACGTAAACGCAGCCAGCGGACAATAATGTGTAACACGGAACAGTTGGCCTCCCTACCTGAAATAGCCTTGTCAGAGCACACAATTGAACAGCTTCCTCACGCTCCTATATATAGGCGCAGAAGATCGGATTAGATAGCACTGTCAATTATTCAATTGATAAGTTGCTAGTTCCGTGTGTGTGTGTGTGTGCTGATGCTAGTGAAATCCAACGGACATGAGCAGTCAGAATGTCAAAACAGGCGAATAAAGGACACACGCGCAACGTGTGTAATGTACGCAAGCTTCCTACGTCCATTGTGCGCGTACTCTAACGGAAATTGTGACTGACGTAGGGCAAACAGGAGGGCAAATATTGAAAATTGTAAGTTGAAAATTGAACTTCTGTACAAATGCCGCTACACCGGTGGTGACTAAACTCCGGCGAACAGCGGAACTTGCGCGGAAAAACAAAAGGACACCCTAGTAGACCAGATTATCGTGCAGCAGAAGGAGATATCAGCATTCGGTTACGATAACAAAGTATTGCGGGCATGCGAGGCATGTAGGTGTAGGCATACAGAGAATGCCACCTGTTGTCCTTGCGATGATGCTCATAAGGAACGAAAATTATGCCATTTAAAACTTAAGAGTACAATTCAACTCGCGCGAGTCCCAGGTGTGCGTCGTTTTGTCTTGGCGGACCGACCAGGAATACATCCTTAATGGCTCCCTTAGGGGAATATTTTGATCGTTTTGAAAGTTCACCTACGGCTTTTCTTGTACGTAGCAAGGGAATCGACGTCAAAAACCGTCAACCAAAACCAAGTAACGCAAGCAGCAGCAGAAGAAGCCTACCGTAACCTATGCATCCCACTCACCCGGATTGTTGTACCCGTTCGTCCGACCAACCGCAAAGTGCAACCGACGGCGTCGACAAGCGGATGTTGAATTATTAAGGACGCGAATACGAGCAAATCTTCTTCTCAATTGGCACACATTTCTATATGAATCGGGAAGCTCTATAGGCAACGCTGCACACGCATATAAACACACTCCTTTGTGCGTGTACGTAAGCGGAAACCGACAAAAAACAAGCAGCAATAGCATGAGAGACGCGTAATGAATTGATGACAGTTGCAAATGACATTCAACCACTCCGAATTAGACATCTCACCCCACCACACGGCCAACTCCAAACACCACGTTATGACGTCACGCTTGCGGCTGCCTTGTTGAACCTGATTAAATATGCTCGTGACGAGTAGAACCAGAAAGTTTTTTTGCGCAAAAAGAAGGTTAAACAGGCTGAAAAGTACACGTGGGCTGGAATTTTTAAACTAAAGTTCCATTCTGAGAATCTACAGAGCGTGGCGACGATCACAAAATTGAAATTTCAAAAATAGTCCCGGAAGTAACAGGTGCTTCGGTTTGGTCTCTCAAAAAACACACGAACGAACGAAATGAATCCGGTTTGAAACCTGTCATGTACCCTTGAACTGGAGCTGGCACCGCGCGCGCAAGGAGGAAGTCTAAATAAGACGCCCGTTAGAGAGAATTAAACAAAAAACGACTACAAGCAGCGCTTGCAACATTCCTCTTTTAATCAGAAATTGACACAAAAAATGCCCTTTGCCGAGAGTCTTCATTCATTTTGGAACTTTGACCTTTTGTGTGTTCTGCGGCTGTCCTTGCAGCTGCAAATTAGCATGCAGCCGCCCCGGAAGAAGCACAAACAAGGAATTGGTCTAGAGAACGAGAACGCACGTGCTGAGCTACTGTAACGAACACAAAGCAGAGCGCATCATCCAGCGTTTTTTAACGACGCTAAACAACGCCAAAATCTTCCTAATTTTCCCTGATCGACTTCAATAAAAAACTCCGGAGATGTTCACCTTTTCCTGTGTGCGATAACTTCTATCGCAGCACGCCGATCGGCTTCATCGGACAATCATTGTTAACTCTGAAACCGCCTCCGCATCAGTTTCGCAAATACATACACCTAATTCCAGAGGCGATTTGCAAAAGAAAACGGAACTTAGAAGAAGGCGAGCGAGAGAAATATCAACGCTGACGCAAACACGGGGCCAGAGAGTAGTAATCTATGCCCCGTTCTTAAAATGCTCAAATCTCCCAAATTATGACTACTCCAGTGGTTCCGTAGCCGCCGCTCCTTCAGTGTGGCCCCCCATTTCGTTGTCAATGCTACTTCCTGGTTCGGAGGCGCCTCGACACCTGCAGGTCGCCCCGGACCAAACCGCCCTCTTCCGAAATGCGGTACGGGAAGTGCCTCTCCCCTACAGAGTAGCGTCTCAGCATTGCATGTAAATGTCGTTTCGTAAGCATCCAATGGAATCCGGCACATGTACGCACGCATACACGCTCCATACGCGGTGAGGCAGAACCAGTGAGGCGGATATGAAGAAAAATTTCTGAAAATTTCAAAGCCCATAAACCGATAAATACTTCTCTCCGTCAATTTCAACCCTGAAGTCCCTCCAAACATTCCAGCCGAAGGTATTCACGTGCGCGCGCGGCAAAACACTCTGAGCTTAAACTTCCGATTGGCCCTTCCAATTTAACACACATCAACGGCGACCTAGTGGATTCGGCTGGGATTCGATGACGCCGAAATTGACTAAAGTGCATTCCCGTAGGTCACAGAATAGCATCTAGGAGGCCAGAGGTTATCGTAGTGGCCCATTTTGCTGGGGGCGAACTAATGGGCGAGAAAACAGCGCAAAGATAGCAGTAAAAAGTAATTTGCACCTCCCACCCCCCTACGAACGCTACACAGCAACAGAAAGCGAATAAACAAAGTTCCAATTAGTGCAATTACACCAGCGTGTAAATGTCGAATTTGGCGACAACATGCCAAAGGGTCCCTGAGGGAGTTTGGTTCGCGCTTGGCCCGGCGCCCTCTCATTTCTTATCCACATCAGCAATACCAACACCAATAAACATCATCACCCGATACACAGAAATTCGTCGGCTTTTCGAAGTGGGCTAAAGCACAAATTCAAATGGAAGAGTGAAACCCTACATACAAAATCACAAAGAAGAAGTGTATTTAATACAATAACCTGCAAAGGAATTGACATTAATAATATTAGTTAAGATGATATGTTGGTAGGCATGGCCTAGTAGTCTGCAGCTTGAAACCCTCTCAAACCATACGAGCCTTATCACGAACAGTCCGAACAATCTGAGTTGTCTGGAAGATCAATTGATTCGCAGAGACGGACACCTGAAAAAAACCATTTAAGCATTTCTGCGAATAAATCGTTCAATTTCCATACTCATACATTATGTTGGCGTTTACTCAGAACAACACCAACTAAAAATTCAACAAAACAAAATAATCCTATTTTTAGTAAATATCTCAAATGTATTCAAAAATCGGCAAGCTAAATATAAACATTCCGAGCGCGAGAATATTGTCAAAATAAGCAATTCATAACAAGCTCACTCCCACGTTGTCAAACAGTTGGCAAAATTGTTATTAAGCATTAAAAATAAAACAATACTTACTTGATTGGGATTCTGATTGCGAAAGTAGTCCTTCAGTGTGTTGCTAAATCCCTTAGAATAGTGGACAAATTCTCGCTTCCGACGTTCGACGGCTGAAATATGCATAACAATATAGACGAAAAACAACCATATTTACTAACCCTGCTGATGCATAGCAGGGACAACTTGAATCACAGCATTTGTTGCATCAAGAAGCTTCTTGATGGATGAAGCGATTTCCCTGATCGTTTCCAGAAACGTTCGGCGATCGGACATCTCTTCCGGAACGCGCGAAAGAACTTTGCGGAGTGCAATGGCTCTAAAATAAAGAGATCGATTAATTTTGCCGGAATACAAAGAATAATGAAAGTAAAGCAGTTAACCGAAATCACGCTGAGATGACATAGTGCAATCACTTGAAAGGGGTAAATAGCCTGTAAACTGCGTAGTCCACGATGTATGCACCATCTGGGCGTATACTGGACAGAGTTTCGATCTCAAATGCTCACCCAACATCATTACCTGGCGGACAATTCTTGAAACTCGGCCACGTTAGGATACTGGGGTATTTCAAGATCTTCGATGGACGCGCTTGCTTGCAAACGAAGGAAAGATTCCTGAAAATGGACAAAGTAAGTACATAGTGTAACAATAACAAATCTACCTGCAAATTTACGTTCAAGTGCGAGTCGGCGAGAAGGATTCGCATTACGTCGTACAGGAAAGACGGCGATGTCTGGTCGGCGTGCTTCAGTGTTGATCGCAAGCGCTAAAACGAGTAGAATAAGCTATTTCAGCCAGAGCTGACGACTCACGTTGATCGAAGCGACCGCCTGTGGACTGTCCATGTTCGAAGCCTTCAGCTTATCCAAAATAGGGCTGATAAGTACCTGATAGCTCATGGCGCCGAGGTAACCACCTTCCTCATTCATCTTGTGAGCTCAATGCCCTGCAACATAAAACGATGGTCAAAATCAATCCGCTTTTAACGAAAGCACGCAGATGGCACAATGCTAGAGGTGGGTCAACCAGCGCAGAACTATACAAGTGAGCAAACAGTCGCATACAGTAGCGTTCTTCTTTGAAAAACAGTCGAACGCGCCAAGACGCAACGCACATAGCCAAGCGTGAGCAGCAGCCATAAGTCATCATGTCGCATGAGCGAACTGAATTGATGATTGCCGCTCAGCGGAAGGATACCGTGGAGAAGTCAGCAAATCAGACAAAAAGCGCGTTCTGCAACTAGCGATGCATTACGAGTAGAAAATCAGACGGGAAACGTCTATCGATCACATTTCGCACGTGGAAGAGGGAAAAGAGAATTCTTATCAATGTAAACGATCATAAACAGTAGATTACAGGTAAACTAATGGCTCATTCCTGTGTGCTAGTACGGAAAAACGGCTAATGCGACAGCTGCGAATCTCAGTATTGACGCACACGGCATTACTAAATGTCACATTCACAATTCATTATTGATTTCACAATAGCGGTTTGGTTCAATGCTAAGCTTTATATTTGCGCAACTCCTTTGGAAAGTTTACCAAAACAACAATTTTTGTGGTGTCCATTATGCTTTCGATCTGAGTTATTTTTTTTAGAGTTTTAATACTCGTTTGTTTTCTTGTCGCATGAAATGTTAAACGTATTTTTTTTGCCATGATTTGGGAGAATCGAACCTATTTAATCTGCCAAACCGCTAACCAAGACACCTGAGCGGATCTCATTTGTGCTTTCAACAACAACATTCTACCCGAACGATTCTTTTAGCAATTCAAATTATCCTCACCAAGGTCAAACCAAGCACGCAGTTCTATGCTCTTCCTCGCCTACGGTGAAACCATTAAACACGCTTGAAGGGACTCGTTCTCGCATCCAACTAAACTTTGACCTACTATGTCATTTCATTATCGGGCATTTCACTTCCGCGCACGTCGTTACAGAAAACAATTTTGAAATCACTTCCTTATCCTCGGCGATTAAATGACAAATTTACATGATGCATCTACGTAGACAGCAGTAATTACGCCATAACGCGGTTATTCTCGGAAAATGTGATTGGTAAATTGGCATAAAAAACTAGCGCTGAAAGGCAAAAAACGAGCGAATAAGTCAGAGATTGCTTGCACTTATATTCGCGCAGTTAAGTTTTGATGACAGCGGGGCACGGCATAACGTCAGAACGACGCACAAACTCATGAGGGACCTATATGTATTTACAGAAATGAGCCTGCTTCAATGCTTTTTCAATTTTGTAATCAATTTGTAACTGACCTATACAACAAGTTTCAACATTCTCACTGGTGGCGAGTCGTGTGATATACTCATGGCAAATCGCAACAACGCGTAATTCGTGGCGGGACCACTTGTCATTTCGAGTGAGGAAGCGCGGGACCACTGAAGCGTTGCTGCATTTACCGAACACCACTGCCATGCTTTATTGGTCAGACGATGGTTAAGAACAAAACCATGTGGAATGAGTGCGAAAGACACTGACAAAATCCACTTAACATATCACATTCACACAGCTACCAGCAAAAGTTACAAAAGGTAACAAAAAGAACACAAAATATTTAACTCTACAGTAAGGATAAAGCAGGTACCTAAAGCGACAATCAAACAATCATGTACAGTAATTCCACAACCGGATATCTTTTTCACAACTCTACTTATTGTAACCAGTGTTAAGCAAACCGTTTCCGGACATAACCGGTATGATCATATCATCCATATTGGGACAAACCAAATTCTTTTCCAGTAAGACGCGCAATTTGCTCTCAATCCAGTCACTGACAGTCGTGAAATCGACACTTCGATCACCCCATTGTGGAATCGCACGAATTGAGACACGCGGAGGTTTACGGAAAGAATACCTAAATGCAGTTAACAAACGTTCGCAAGATGATCAACGCTAGCTCACCATAAACGGTCAGATGGTGGAGGAGGAATATTGACAGTCATTGTACCCTCCAAAGCAGTTATTTCTACATTTAGCACAAGGCGAGTATCCGATATTCCCTCCATTACTTTCTTCACCGGTTTCAGTTCTGCAACCTCCTGGAAATATTTGCTTTGAGCTACCCGATCGACAAGTGACAGGAGACGCTTTCCTGTCTTTTCCTTAGTAGTTCTAAAAATTGCGTACATGTAAGTAAAACCAGAACTCAACTCATACTTAAATTTTTCGTCATTGGTTTTAGATCCAAAATCCTCGTCTGGGCTTGATTCGGGAGACTCTGGAATCTCCTCGTCAGAATAACGGTTCAATTGGGATGAGTTGTTGAGACGACAAGCTTTCTTCACCACAGACACATGATTTCCGCCTTTCTTCAACTTCATCAGATTCACGCGTGTTTCTAAGACTAAACGAATTCCACCTTGGTACTTCATCTGAAAACGAACGAAGTAAAGCCGATCTCAGTCTACATAAGCAAACCTCAAAATCAGTCCAGATACCCCATTGGTCAACAATAGGTGCGTAAACAGCAATGATCTGGGGAGCTTGTACACCCAGATCAAGACTCGAAAGTTCCAATGTTTCAATAAAGTATGGCAGATGAATCGTTGCCAATTTGGTTTGAATCTTGTCCCTCACAGCTTTGGACCAATAATCATCACGGCAAAAATCAAAGAATATTCTAAAGAGCAAACGAGTGTGAAGCTATCCGATAAAAAAATAGTCACAAACCTCGTAGCCAGCAGATTCACTGCCATTACAATGTCATTTTCAGCTTTTTCCTTCTTGGGAGGAATCCATTTGTTCCGGCCGAGATCCATCATTACTACTCCTGTTTCACGAGACTTCTCGGAACTATCAATTCCCATAACATCAGCCAAATAACGATAAAACTGTAAGTGGTTGCTCATGTACTGCAGGTATTCCAAGTTGATAGAAGTTTCACATTCGTTGATTTCATTTGGAAGTGAAAGTGTTCTCTCCAATTTTGCCCCCACACGTCCTCGCCGGCTATTCTTCCTGCTTTTAACTTCGCACGAAATTGACTTTGTATCAAATGGATCACACATTACCGTCGGCCGAGTGCGATACTGACTGCAAGCTTCACGTAATCTGAAAAAGTGCATTCACTGACAAAAACACGTGCGCAGATCACATACCTATGAAACCATCTTTCCTTCTCGCGTGCCGAACGCACAAACAAATAGAGTCTACACGGACTTGAAGATTGAGCATTTTGATTCACCCGTAAATCGACAAATGCCTTTAAATCACCGGTTGAATTAGCACGAGCAGTTTGTGGTCCAGATGTAGACGTCTCATCGGCAGAGCTATCTTCCGGGTCGTACCCTTCGTCACCTTCTCTAATATTCTGAATGTCACCGGTGGTGGCCAAACTTGCTGCATCGGGAACACCACGTCCGCCGGCAACATTGTGATCAGTTGACGATCTTGACAGCGTAACCCCGTTTTGATCTATTGTAGTAATCACGCTTCCTCGCGATGCTAATCGGATGTAAATAGGATACTTTCGACTCCACCAGCGACGTTTTGCAAGACGTTTTGGACGTAAGCTCACCTAGAAATTGCTTGTAAGCCAAATAAGCAGTTTTAAATTACCCTGGCATCTGTGAGATCATAAATGCTTTGACCGACCAATTTTGGTTCCGCAGTCAGAGTCGGATCAGTATGAAAAGCATGCTTCAGAACAGAGCGCTCTGGTCGTGAAATTCGCAACATCGATTTATCAAGGCGTACGAGAACCGTCTGAGTTTGATTTACATGGTATGTGACCGAGCTGTATCGACCGCGTAATTCATTCATCCAGCCTGAAAACGGCCATATATAGCAAACATTCGGATGGTAAGTGATCACCTTTGTAAACCTTTGACCCTTCCATGCGCCCAGCGTTGTATTCTTCAGTGATATCTTTCATAACCTCATCTGGAATGGTTTTGCGTTCGTGACGTGGCAGTGGATCCGAAACAAAGAAGTAGAGGAATCCAACAAATGATATGTACACTCCCCACATCACTCCCAACGGAAAGCCTAAAATCACTATTCAGGAACGGCGAACTCAAAACAACCAAACTAACTTGGCCAAGCCCATGTCAGAGCAACTAACAGAACAAAAACACCAATACGGTACTGATAAAACGGCATCATTCGCCAGCGTGTAGCTAAAGAGCGAGGAAGAGGCTGGCCTTCTTCGTTCGTCTTATCAGTTAGATTCACGTTCACAAACGATGTCGTCCAGTTCAAAAAATTAGACACTGATGCGGTTTCGTCTACCAGGCCTCCGTTCTGAATAGAATCATGAGAATGGTACAAGCGCTGCATTTCCTTACCGAGACAGAATCACTCGACGCCGATGGCGTGCAACTGCGACTACGTGCGATTGAAGCAACTGAAATCTCTGAGATTGCGTCTGGATCAATCGAGACCTGCGAAGCCTCATCGACGAGTTCTAGACAGACAGCCGTCAACCCACACAAAGATTCACATCAATCTCACCTATTTTCAGCTTCTTCGATTTTGTAACCAGCTTTTTCCCTTTGCTTTTCGCTTTGTCAAACAACGACGCCAGTTTTCCGGGTTCTCTGGATGAATCGTTTGAGCCAATCGAATCATGATCACTGACATCATGACTAGAAACACCCGATATTCTCTTCTTGAGCTTTGTAGTCGTGCTGGTCACAGCATTTAGACTAGGGTTTGAAATGGACAACGACAGTGAAGAGTCTTCTGCGGATTCAGTGGACTTCTCAAGTGAAGCGACGGAACGCATAGCCACATCTCTTGCAGACAGACTTGCTGACAACGACGGACGGGTAGCCTGAAATCAGATTGGTCAAACAAAATTGATGGTGCAACAAAATAGTTTACAGGAAAGATAAACTGAACACAACATGTTTATAAAGAGACGAAAATATCGCTTGTGAATCAAAGAGCATACGGACTTTAAGAGTATTCATGCACTTGTGCAGTATGGAAATCATCGACCGCGCACTTGCGAAGTCAACAGAAACTGCAACGATGTTATGAAAGGTTAAGGCTAAATAGCCTTGACGGTGACTGCGCTCCAAAACCCAGAAAGTCAAGAACAATCGCTAGTGCATACTAAAATCTCTGAAAAGGAGCGCGAATTGGATTATCTCCACAACGTGACTTTAATTAACTGGAATTTACGAGATTAATTCCCGTCTTCGCGGTGCGTATGGCTCTCTCAAAACGGAAGGGGAACGCGTCACATCAGCTATTAGCCCTAAGATCTAGGCTTTCATTAAATCCAACTTACAGAATATGCAGGCAGTTCATATTCATCTGAATCTCCAGCAATATCGGCCATCCTTACTGATAACAAAGAGGAGCCGTCAAACGTTATAGAACGTCGATCTAAAATTTCGCCCATTGAGAATATGAACTTTGAGGATGCACAAACAAACCTGAGCTGACGCGATCTCGAGAATGTGACGACCTGGGAGGCACAGGCGGCGGTGGGCCGTAATGGATCTCCGCGGGCTGTTCTTCGACCATTTTTCCTTTCTCTTCCTTAAATGTAGAGATGATGTACACGCTCGCCTCTCGCTACTTCTTGCAGGTGTTTTGGTTCAAAAAGCAGTTCTTATCCGACAGCAACGCAACATACTATGCGTCGAGACGTCAGGTCTGAAACAAGCTGAAGGAGTTGAGATCGTCTCACACTCGTTTGTCAATTCACGTATTCAACTAACTGTCGTACCGAGGAAAGGAATGATAACAAAACAGTCCGCCGCTGAACATAAATGCGTGCATACATTTGTGAATAAATCTATCAAATTTTAATAATAAAAAATCGATGAACTCAGCTATGCGCGATCAACGTAATAAAACAAATTGGAGATGGGTAGGCGTCAGAATAACGCACAAACGAGCAGGCTAAACGACGAACGGCTCGAAAAGAAGATGAAATGATGGTGTCCGTGCAGCTGATGGTGACTTGCGGGGGTCGAGCGACTCCCTTGTTCCATCGGTTGAGGTCGCATGTCCGCGTGTGAAACGACCACCAACAACGTGACGGGAGATGGCGCTTGCTCGCTCGCCACGAGTTGTGTTCGTCTTGCCTTCCTCTAGCCAGGCTGTTCATGACCGCGTTCTTCCTGTGTTTCGCAATTCACCCGGCGGCAGCAGCGAACAATGTTGGAACAGCAAGCACATGCTCACTATGGTTGTTCCAAAAAAGCGAAAAATCCTTGCGATAGCGCTCGAGATGTTGGTTTCGAATAACTAAAAACTATGATGTGGCTATTTTTGCGCGCGCGCTCGTATTTACATCGATTACACGCGGCAATAACAAATGCAACAGGAAACATAACGAGTGCAGTTACAAGTGCAGATCGCAATTACATGATCGACGCACCAACAACAAAACAACACCACGCGATTCAGCTCACTCCGCTTCTCACCTAAGCATGAGTTATATATTTGACAAATAAACATGAACAATGCCACTAGATTGTATATAATAGTGCGAAATTTTAATTACAGTTCCGGAGGTTCCGCAAGAGATGGCTGTGAAGCGACTTTAATCCGAAAACTGTTTCTGAATATCGTGAATACTGTAACATTTGCTAATAGCTGCTGATCGGCATCTATCGTCTTTTTGATAGCTATGCGCATATAGCGCAACAGCGTAGGCGCAGGCGTGGTCGACTGGGCCTATTTGGGTTAGATTTTCAGCGGTCCGCGCCGGATATGCTAGCTAGAATGATGAATTTATCGTACCAGTTGGATTCATCCGCTTCACATCAGTAGATGATTGTTTAGTTAGAAAATTTTATTGACAATAGCGCGCTGTATTTGAGCTTCGCCGAGAGCTATCAAACCCTTTTCCACCGAATTGTCACTCGGCCGGACAAGGGGTAATCTGAATCCACCATAGCGCTGTGACTGGTACTTATTATATATACCTGTCAATGCGGACAAGATTTTGTCAGTACTGTACTTCATGAAGTCTGTATTTTCGACTCTTCTTCATTCATTTGATTTATTTGTGTGTTGTTTAGTGTGCCTACTAATTGAATCTGCGTGGGCTATTGTGATTTCTGTCGACTTTCTTATTTATATTTTACATTTTTCCAGGATTATGGACATTCCAAACTCGCCGAGTTACAGCCAACCATTCTTTCCGAGTGTTAAGGAAGAGCCGATCTCATCCGACGATGAAGAAGATGAATACGCGATTCATAATGACGACGAGGGGAATGATCACACTGAATTACTTCCTTACGAAAACAATCTCATGTTGGACAGTATGCTTGATGACATCTTATTCATAACTGCCCGGTAATCTTGTGTCTTTCTTACAAATGCTGACTTTAATCTGTGTTTCAGTGGCCTCGGGCTTGAACGGTTGTTCTACTTGCATTTGAAACTTTACTCCTCAACGAAGCTGCTCGTTTTGGTCATCAATACTATTAAAAATGACGAGGTAGGTGTTAAAATATTGTTTGGATTACTTTGTTGCTTTGTTTTTTAGCTTTTCTTTTTGAATAAGCTTAAAGATTCGAATGTTGAATGTCCACCGAAAGTGCTCAACTCAGAAATTTCGACTAAAGATAGGTTTGTGCTGTTTATGGGGTATTTTTATTTGGTACTATTTTCAGAGAAGCTCTTTATATGCAAGGCGGTGTTCAGTTCGTAACTTCTCGTATTTTGATGGTGGACTTGCTGACAGGGCGAATCCCCGTGGAAAACGTTTCTGGGGTCTTAGTGTACAGAGCCGAGAAGTATGCGTCTGGCGCTGTGATAGTTTTTGAATACTTTATGTTTCAGGCTGATGCTCGGATTTCAAGAATCATTTATTCTTCGTTTGTTACGGGAGAAGAAATCGGACATTTTTGTTAAAGCATTTTCTGACAACGCTTCCGCGATTGCCGCAAATGGGCTAGGACAGTTGCAACGTTTGTATGACAAACTTTACATTCGCCGTGTTCGGTTGCTACCAAGATTTGATTTGGACGTCAAACTGTGTTTCGAAAAGGAAGACGCTCGTCCTGAAGTCGTCGAGATTAGAGTGGATCTCCCATTGCGCTATCGTAAAGTAGTTGCTCCCATGGTGGATATTATTCGCACTTGCGTGAAGGAACTTAAGCAGTGTTCTATCAACCTTGAGGTAATATGATACTTTGACATTACTGATAGATTATGGACTGTTTAGGCTTCCGTTGCAGAACCAAGCGAGTCGTCGCAGTGGTGTGGCATAACTCCCAGCCTATTGGAAATTGAACTGAGCAAGCAGTCGTTGAGGTTGACGGAGAAGCAACAACGATTGTTGACGGACATAGGCCAGCTAAGGATGATATTGCAGCAGGTTGGCGTACCTCTCTGTATGTCTTTTATTGTCTAAATCAGTTCCAAGATCTGGATCCGATCACTGCCTATCGATCATTTCAAGCTATCCGAACTAACAAAAACGTAAGTTTGACTGTTTCTTCATTCTTTGATCCTTTGTTTAGTTGATTAACACGAACAGTGGTTGGATATTTACTCGAACTGCGGGACAAATTCATGCTGCTTTGGACGATATTGTAAAGGCGAAAAATGGTGTTGGTGGGAGTGTGTTGAGTATGCTTCAGTTTATAATTCATCATTCACACTATGATTTGTAGTTCCGGCAAAATGGGATGCTTTCACAACGGTACTCGAGGAAATTCGTCAGAAAGCCATTGAATATCATACAAAGAAGAGTCCGTCTAATGTTTTGATATTGGCATCGTCGAGTGATGTTTGTAAGCAAGTTGCTGATTTGATCAAACTTGGTCCTCGCAGTCTCGTCTCGCATCTTTTGAGCGATATGGGTGGCGACGGTGACCGATGTGAAATTGAAGACGCACAACCATTATGGGAACCTTGCAGAGTTGCCGTTTACGGTGTTGATAACAAGGCATTTAAGGTAGATGCGTTTTTGAATAGTTTTATGGCAACCTGCGGGTAAAATGTTGCAGAAACACCGCGAAGGAATGATGTCAGACTTGGTACAAGGACAAAAGAAGGCAGCACGTGAAGGTCGTAAGCGGCAGAGCGAAAGCTGCAACTGTGCAGCAAAGAGTGCATGGAAGGGATACCGGCAAAGGGCAAACGCTGATATCAGATTTTGGTGTTGTCCACTACAAGAAAATGAAGGGATGGAAAAACGCTGAAGAAGACCCAACAACCGATGTAAGTTTCCTTTCTTTAACACAATCAGTTTATTCTGGTTGAAAACAAGATAGTAGACATCAGACGGACATCATTTAGTATTTCATGGATCAAGGGTTTTCCCATCTTTTACTGTATCAAAGGTTTTCCCATCTTAGTGAAAAACTCAATTTGCATGTCAGTGTCAGCAGTGATACCAGCGCAAGCGGTGATCAGCTTGGTGATTGAAGTGATTTGCTTCATAAAGGCATTGCTAACAGGTGTTCCTTGGGGTACTACAGGAGCTTTGAGCATCAAACTCAAAAGCGACAACACGGGATGGAAGGGCTCAAAGTTGTTGGTCGCTCCCGTTTGGTACTGGAACACATGAAAGTCATTTTTCATCATATTTTCATATTTTATGTTACCTTGATGCGACTGCAGAGCTCAGTAATCAGCGCTAGATCGAGAATGAGAGGAGCCGCAAGAAGGGAGTCTTCACAAGTGTTGTGGATGACAAGCGTTTGGTGTCCGCCCATGAAGATAGAGCAAATGTACTCATCCATGGCGCGTTTACTGTCACCCACAAAGGGCACGTACTTGATAACGATGACATGATCAGGTTTCTTTCCATCGGGGTAGAGGATCTTGTTAGCATCAACCATGTCATCGACAACAGAAGCTTTTGATATTTCCTTTGATCTGCGGAAGGAATACGTAAAAGCTGGTTTTTAGGGGTCGGCTTACCGGAATTGTCGCTGTTCGCTCAAATTCTTTCCGTCGTTGTTGCCCAAATGATTGTAGGACACGATGCTTTCAGGCTTTAGGCCGCTGTTGACCAAGAAGTCGACGAGAGCGGACTTCAATTTGGTTTGACCAGATTTGAAGTCGTCGCCTCCGACAAACACTTGGTGCTAAACTTTCACGTTTAGGCAGTGAGTTTACAGGGAACGCGCACCTTCTCGGCGAGCTCAATGATCCCAGGAGCCAATGTGTTTTGGGGCGATCCATTGATGTAGTGAGCGCCCTCAAGGATCGAAGCGATGGCGAATATATTCGATGGCGAAACTTCTTCTTCGTTTGAGTTAATCGACTTCATAATTTCGTCAGCAGTGGTATTCAAGCCTTCGCGGATTTCGGAATATCGTTCTGTGTTGGCAGTCCACAGTACGATGACGCAATCTGTTGTTTCATTACTTATTGCAGTGGGCTAATTTTTGAATACCGAGTTTGTGCGTCGCTTTGAATTCACGAATGTCCTGACGAATGTGTTCCAAATGCTCAGCTTTTGTCGCTTTTTCAATGACGTTGTTTACGCGATTTTCCTGGTTAGTTGCAATGAAATCAGGGTAGTAGATAGACGGGCGAGGAACGATGTGCTCCATTTGAGGGCGTAGCTTCTCAATCAGTTCAGGTTCAAACACCTAGAGACCAGTACAAAGTTAAGTGAGTTTCTGATTACTTTTACCTTTGCGCGAAGCATGGCTTCGTAGAGATTGGCGTTGTTGATGTCCCAGCCATCAATGATTAGATTGTTAGGGTCAACCATGGGGACGATCGAATTGAATGGAACGTGAACTTGGGTTTCACCATCCCAGCCGAGGTGCACCGTGGTCGATTGAGTAATTGATCCGTAGTAATTGGCCGTTTGAGTTCCGTTTCTTGTGCGCCATGACATTTTTTCACGATTGGCAATAGTAGCGCCAACAACGGTGGATCCATTGTTGCCCCCAAGACCGACGAGAAGAAGTCCCGTGCGACTAGGAGTAAGCTTGGTTTGGAACTTGTAATTGTACACCTGCGGTGTGACATTGATGCGACCGTCTTCGCGGCACTCCACCTTGTTCTTGCGGTAGGGAATTCCGAAGTGAGAACATCTCCTTGTACATTGGAAAAAGGAGAGTTGATAATAAGCTAAAATTAATTTTTGCGCACGATTATCATGGATTGTTTACCTTAGCTTCAGGGTGAGCATGTACTCCGTTAGTACCGTTTTGCGATGACATGTTTAATCTTGCGGGAATTGTTGTTGTACCCAAACGAAAGAGGTAATCTGAAAGAATGGTATGAACGGGAGTTTACGTCGTCTATCAATTGCGCTCCAAACAAGTTAAACCAGCGATATGAATAAAGAGTAGTAGGGAGTTTGCACTTTTTGAATGACAAATCAGATCGTTGTGCTCGCTCTTTATATCCGTAAACTGTGGATGTTTATGTTAGACCAGACGTTGCACGAAACGCGATCTTGTAAACAAATTTCTCTTTTTTGCCGAAACCTTTGTAAGCGGACCGAAACGGTGACTGCAGATGGAAAGAAAGGACACGGGAAGCAGCTTTGGCACAATTTTGGCCTGGCAACATGCTAGCTTTGTTGGCGTGTGCGGAGAGCTGACGTTTATGCAGGAGCGCTAATGAATGAATCTCAAATCGATTGCCAAGCAGGAACTCTGCTCCTTCTTGTCTTCACTTTTTTTCTATCTCTGTTGACAACTACTAAATGCTTAATTTGTTCTAGGATGCAGACGTGGCAAACATCGAAGAGGAAAATGCAAGTTCTCAGCCCGTCGAACAACCGTTTGAAGATCCACAAATCCTTATCCTTCCCCATGGAGAGCGCTACAACTTAATGAATCATTTGGATCTTTTAAAACCGAATTCGTCATTTTTTACAACATGAACTTGACCTCGCTTCGGATTGTTGAAGTATTTTATTATTGTATTTTGTCAAGATGTGCAATTTTTGATTTTAGACGTTTAAAGCTGTAGAAGAATGCCCTATGCGTGTGTACACGTTAATGTACAAGGAATCAGCAGAAGAAGGCCACTATTACATGACGATGCAACGTGAGCAGATTTCATTTGAACGTCTACTGAGGGAGCAGATGGTTGGAAGAATTCCTTACTGTGTTGTGTATGCAATCCTGATCGTTTAGGTGCTTCTGGTACCGAGAGTGTACAATGTCGATCGCGATGAACCACCTATTATACAGAAATCGGTCCGAGATGGACGACCTGCCGAGCCTTTTGAGAATCCAAGGGTGATTGTTGACGTACGAGAGTTCAATAGCGAGCTTCCAACCGTGCTGTACAGAAAAGGAATTGATCTGTTTCCATCCACAATTGAAGTTGGTGATTACATTCTGTCTAATGACATTGCTGTCGAGCGGAAGGCGCTCGATGATCTCACTCAGTCGCTTCATAGTGGTCGAGTTTTTAAACAAACTGAGCAGGTTTGTGGACTGCTAAATAGTGTTGTTTCTATTATCTTCTTTCCGTGTTTAGATGACCTCAAACTACAAGCACTCCGTATTATTGATAGAGTCGCGCGAGAAATTCCGGACAAAGATGGTTAACGGGGGACCATTCCAGGTTACAACCTGTAAATTGACACCTTTTGACTGATTTGTTTAGGGAGAACTGTCCCGGCGCTGTCGTGAAACACGATCACTTTTTTGTGTGTTGCTGCGGTCGAATCCCAAATTGCATTGCCTTTGGAGCTTGGATCCTACCAATTCTGCCGAGATATTCGAAGAGCTGAAGGTGAATCTACTTGGCGTTTCTCATAAAGGGGTTCGTTTAGATGAATCAAAAGAATCCGGATATGGACAAGGCATTGGCTATCAAATCGAATGTGGAAGCAACCGAAGATGGTGAGAAATTTGGGATAACTAGTAACTACAAATTGGCAAAGGTGAAGTGCACGCAAACCATGCACTCATTTATGTTTTACTTTCCAATAATTTGATATCGACGACAGGTGAAAAATGTTTTCAGGAGCCTCGTCAAGTACACGGTCTACTGCGTCAGATGGAGGACAGAACCAGGACAAGACAAAGGCCTTGAATAACGCCCTTCAACGGCAGCTGATTCATATTCCTGGTTTGGCTGGAGGCGATGTGGAGCTTATTATGCGTTCGGGTACTTAAAGAACATCCACGAACTGGTGACTGCAGCCGCGAGCAAGATTGCGCAAGCTAATGGAGGAAATATCGCTCAAGCAGAACAGGTGTCCCGATTTTTCTCAATGGACTTCAGGTTTCTTTGAAACAGTTGGGCTTTGTTAAAGTGCGGGTTCTCTGTTTATGTTCTCTGTTTATTATTGTGCAATCTTTATCTATGTGGACTATTTAGCGCATTAAACGGTTTAAAGTAAACGAAGCATGCGATAGCTGCAAACTATAATAAAAAAGGTGCTTGTCATAGTGATCGATGGAAGACAGGTGGAAATTCAGGTTTAATCAATGAAGACCGCCTTCGGCTGGTTTGTAATAATTTCTGTTATTCGTTATATTACATATTACAATAATTCGGGGAAACCCTTACGTACGGTAGCCGTTGGCGGCTGGAAGGTGTCTGGACTGGGCAGACGAGTGGAGTACGGTAGTAATTGTCGGCTTGGCTGGACTGCAGGAGCTGAATGGGAGACGAACGGGTCGCCGTGGAACGTGCGTGCCGGAACGGGCGATGATTGACGAAGAAGCCGAAGATGGCTTGCAGATCGGAAGCGAATATCCTGCGCAGAAAGCAGATTCCAGCGACAAAATCTACTCAGGGGAGCGCAATAATGTTCACGAATAAGAGTCCTGATCGAGTGGACGAGACGAAGGCAGCAGCAAGGGTTTCCGGATACACGTAAGATCGAATCGAACTGATCGCCAATGAAGATGTTTATTGTATAGTTGTAAACACAATGGGAACTGAATTCGATGCGATTGAATAAGCGACGCAGCACACCTCAAAATATATAGCTAAATGAATTCAGATCATCAGCAGCAGTTCCCTTCCTGGATCTAGTCTGGGACGGCAAGCCATTTTCTTTGTCTTCCTGTAATAAACCCACAGCGCACGTTTGTCCATCGTTCTCATCCGTTACATCGCGTTGTTTCTCAGTATTTAGCGGAAAAGCAGTGTTTCTCAGCACAACTTTATCGTTTCTGATTTTTTAAATACTTTCGAACTTACTGATACTGCTGCAAAGAGCGCGTACGTTCTGAGGAGGCGGTCCGTGTGACAGCAAAAAAAATGTGTGACGCTTTAACTTTCACGCTTTTGCACGCGTTCGAATGCAGCTCATTTGTTCCATTTTCAGTTCGGCCATGGAATTTGTTCCCTTTGTGTTCGTGGAAGGCGTTTTGAAATGCCTACTTAACAACTGCAGAACTTTCTGCGAGCTCTCCTCCAATTGGGGCCTGATCGGTGCTAACTTTCGAAAAAATGTCCGATACGTGGACGCCGAACTCACGGCGGACTCGATGAAGAAGTTTTACGCACGTCCCGCTCGTCTGGCTCCACAACCGGTAAACTTGCTTGATATCTATGCTTGTGACGTCGCGTTTATCATGGACAACTTCTCCAAGACGGTGCGTTTCATCCAAGACGTCCTCGTACAGAGCAACTACTGTGAACGTCAGTTAACTAGTTTTATCATCTGTGGCCATGGATGGGACATCGGAGAGCTGTTTGCAGCGCTTCCAACTCTCCACAAGCACTGCTTTAGGCTCACGCTCAGCCAGGGCATCACCGTGCCAGTTTTGGAATTTCTCGAAAAATGCGCCAATCACGGTGAACTACGAGAGTTGACTTTCATATGCACGGGAGAGTTCGGCGCCCTTAAAGAGCGCATTGCCCGCGCTGTCGAGAAAATATTGTTGCAGAGACAGTTCCGTAGTTGCGTACTCACCACCATTGAGGTGTCGCAGGAATGCTGCGAGAGGTTGATCGCGCAGTGGATTGCTGAGCCGGAAGGATTCGACGGGAAGAGGTACAGGATCGGCAACGCCATCGACCATTGCGCTTTAGACGCGTGCGCTAATCGTACAACGAAGACGGCCAGAGAGGGTCTGGTGTCTTTTGGCTGGCATCCAGTGACAGGAAATGGTGTCAGAATGCAAACTGAAGAACTTTCAAGCGTGCCAATCTGTATGTCAATCAGGACGAACATTTGTTTTGAATCCAGTAGTTGCGTTGATCTGTTTAAAGTTGCTCGACTGTCAAAGTGTGAATAATTTACAGCTCCCGAATCATTTGTTTTTGTTGTATTTAAGTGCTCTTGCTTGCTCTTGCTGAACGTCTTTTAATAAACGTCACATAAACGGCACGTCACAAAGTTGAACGTCATTATCGTAACGTTGCGCGTAGCGTTAGGACCAAAGCGATGTCAGTCAGAACATTAACGCAACCGTCACTAGCTCAGGCTTCCGCTGAGCAAACTTCTTATCGCGCCTCTCTAAAGGGAGTGACGACTCCGAAGTTCTCTTCTAAGAGTGAGAAGATCACTTAAGCAACTCGGGACTGAGACATCAGCGAAGTGCACCACTAACTACAGCGTGTCCGGAAAGTTCTGTCACGCGACAAGGTTGAATTTATTTTGTTTTTTGCTAGTTTTCTCGCTGTAAAGGAAGATTTTTAAAGTTTTTATTTTGTTTTTAATACAGGATCTTCTCTTTCGAATGGTGGGTTCGATTGGTGTGATTCGTAAAAAGTTATATAGTTGCGATCAGGCCGGCAAGAGCCGGTTAGCGAAGCCAGCTGACTCAATATTCACTGAAGTTGAGTAAATTTGCCTGTTTTGTGCGTTTAACAGTTTATTTGTTCTATTTTTTTTTTATTTTGTTAGCAAACAACGGAAACAGATAGCTAAATAAATGAAAAAAGCGCGTATTTCCAAAATTGCAGGCTTGATAACAGCAATTGCTTATCGAGCCGAGCCACGAGCCGGTTCGCTGGTCAAAAATCTTAACGAGCTGAGAGTTGCCCGGCTCGATTTCCGGCTCGTCGGCTTCTTTGGCGCAGACAGCGACTTAACAGACATGAACTAGCTCTTCGCCGAACGTCAAAGGGGTGGCGAAGATCGCGCTGCGAAGTAAGATGTTTTACGTTTTCTTATGATCGTCTTGTTTGCTCTTTTTGCAGTTGCATTGTTGTTGAGCACACTATTCTGACTTGACATACCTCCATCCGTCCCTTTCCGGACCTTCTCGCTTGCTGTACATCGTTTCTGTTGCTCTCAAATCGTTAAATCCACTTGTTTTGGAGAGAAGTGGTTGCAATCGCCTTACGTTTATTGTGAACGTCAACAACAATTTACAAAACGCGTTTTTAAAACGCTACAAAACAAATACATAAAGTTACCATAAACAACTATATTCAGACTGAAATGAGATTAAAAAATCCCTGCCGGCCAAATTGTACTTGGCTTGGACACCAACTCCATCCGCACGTCTCCAAAATACGCAATTATGAATTTCACGATCGTTGTAGTATTTTATCCATGATGATGCCGGAGCAACCTGGAGCTCAGGTTTGAACGCCTTGATCTCTGCTAAACCGAAAGAAAATTTTCCTAAAATTTGGCAAGATTTGTGAAAACAAAACGCTGTCTTCTCAAAGAGTCGCTCGAAAAACGCTTTGTCGGAGACCCATGGAACGGAAAAGTCGAAGAAAGCATTCGAAATTGCATAATCCTCGACCATGATACGAAATTCTTCGGAGTAGTACTGGCGACAGCGATAACTAATTATTAGCTTGCGTAAAACATCCGCAGATTGAAGCTGTAATGTCAGAAAATTCTCTGCCATTTTGAAGTTAGTACAAATGGACCAAAATGGCACACTCTGAAAGCGCGTCAGCAACGCCAAAGGCACATCCACGGGAAGTTCCCGCATATACATATAAAGCGCAGGAAGATAGAGTAAGGGTAACGTGTAAGTGATAATGTCGTGAATCTCCTCCAATGAAGACACTCGTCCAGTAGTGGCAGTTATGTTGCGGAGGCACACTGTATTCACTCGGATGTGTCGTCGATTCATGCGCTTCAAATCGTCGAAAAGGATTTGTCTACCGCTCATACTGCCTACTTCTAAATTGTAGCTACAAACTCCAGCAGCGCTCTCGAATACGAGTTTTATATCGATTCGGTTTTTCTTGCAGTCGCGAGCCGCTGCTTCCCACGTATCGGACGTGCGAAAATGAAACTCCTTCGGGTAAATCGTCTCAAACGAAGCGCACACAGAATCGCAAAAAGTGAAGGGAACAAAATCCATGGTGACGAATGAAAATCAAAACGGGAGACGTGCCTAAATGATATGTGTGCGATGCAAATGTGCGCACTGCATTGTCCCAGTGCAGTGCATTAGCACGTTGTACAAATTTCTGAAGGAATGATTTAGAAATTCGTGTGCTTCGTTCTTCAATCCTAAAGTTCCAAAAGTTGGGTGGAAAGGAAAGTTGGGTGCCCAAGGCGGCTCCAAAAATTTACGTTTCACAGACTGCAACATTGTGATCGGCCGAAGCCAGGGAAAGCGATTAAGGATTGCAAGGAATTAGGATCTATATATAAGAGTTCAAATAGAACATTTGCGAATGAAGTGGAAGCTGACGTCCCGGAGAAGGAACCTGAACAAATGTATGAAGATCCCTTTTAGCGCGATTCTCCTCGACAATCTCTGCGGCTACGGTTCCTCCGCTGAATTGCTGCAATATTTCACTGTTTAGCGCATAAATTCTGGCGAATTCTCACAATCTGATCGCGTAGCTCATCGCACTGCACTCGAAGAAGCTCGCGCGTCTGCTCCGCGATCGAAACCTCGGTCGCGAGGCGATCGAGCTCCGCGTTCTTGCGTTTGTAGGCGTTGGACTTGACGCGTTCGCCGTACGTTTTGAACTGAAAATCGGGGAATTTCGGGGGATCACAGGAAGCGCGCGCTCACCTGAACACTCGTGATGAACTCGTCGGTGCCAGATTTCGCGATCAGCTGCTGACGATGCGTTTCCACGCTGTCGGAGAGAGTCGCAAGCTCTCTTCCCTGCAATCCTCAAACGCTACAAAAAAGGCGATTCACAATGCTCACCTCGCGCGCTGCAGCTGATCCGCCAGCGTCGCCTTCTTGCGCTGCGACGCGTTCGTCTGATGCCGATAGATCGAGAGACTCTCGTCTATCTGCTGCTCGCGATTGTCGCGCTCCTCGGTGATCTGAATCACCTCGGCGTTCTCGTTCTCGATATTGCGCTTCAGTTCGTTTTCCGGTCCATCACCGGCACCGAGACGATCCTCTGGAGATCGGCCAGCGCGTGCTGCGCGCCTTCAATCTCCGCCGCCAGCTTCTCTTCGCACATGTAGCGGTTGGTGGAGATCTCCTCGTGGAGCGTCTCGATCATCCCCGTGAAATCCATCGCTTTCGACGTGTTCTCGAGGTCCTGGAGGACACCGGAGAAGCGCTGGACCTGCTGCTCGGCGATTACCTCCTGCAGATCGCGAGTTTAGCGTGCAATCTACGCTCATCACTTACCTAATTGCGACTGCCTTGCTTCTGCGCCTGAAGCTCCTCGGTCCGCTCCTCCTCCCTTCGATGGAGCGCCGCCAGCACGAGATGCCGGTCCATATTCGAGAGACGCAGCGTTTTGCGTTGAATCGTGTCAATCTTCCTCTTCAGCTGATCTTTCTCCTCGTCCATCAACTTCAAATCCCTCATGATGTCCGCCACCGCGTCCGAATTGGCGCGAATGCCCGCCGCCTGCTGGTGCGTCTCCTTGAACTCCTCTATGACTCCTCCTTGAACTACTGCATCCGTGTCTACGAGAGAAGATCCGCAATCTCCGGATCGCTGTGGTACTCCGCGGGGATGTCGACGCGGAATCAACTGAATTTTTGTCTCAAATTGACCGAATTCGTCTCCTACAGCGATTCAATATCGTCGGAGGTCGACATCGCATCACTCGCAGCGCGCTGAAGATGCGCAGCGCGGTTTCATCGGCTCCTTCGCGTTTGATGTCCACGAACGGGAGTTCATCGAGCCACGTCCGGCGGAGACTGTTTTGGACAAAAATTCAAAAAAATTGCGATTTGCGACAACATTTTTATGACGTTGTTGGTAACACCTCGCTGTTCAACTGTATTCAGCTTCAACGGAGACTCCCTTAAGAAACACAAGGCAAACATTCCCACAGTCCCGTGCGATCTTCCGGAGCAGTATTTGACAACTCTGGCAGTCTCCTCAGAAGAAGAGCGGTTCTTACTCCACTCTGATCAGGAAAAGCGCATGGTGACAGGTACCGATGAGTATATAAAAATCCCAAAGTTTTGCTTCCTACTTTTACATTAACACAAAGTTAACGCTGTTTTTATCTTGTCTGAAGCCTGGAAGTATTATAACCAGCGCATGCTTAATGTCAGCAAAGAACAAATAGCGCATCGCAAAGTCGTTTGGCTCACAAACGCTCGAGCCGGGTTCGAATCCCCGCTCCTTCTTTTATTTTTTGATTTTTTGACACACTATTCTTAAGTTTTCTGTTGCTTAATTTGGCGCAATATTCGATTTAATAGGGACCAAAGTGAAAGATTTCCCAAATTGCGATTGCTAGGTTTGCGAATAAAAAAAGAACAGATCCAAGGGGAGTCGAACCAGCTCGAGCTCGGATATTTTAGGGATTTCTAGTTTCTTTTTAGTCGCGTTTATGAGCCAAACGACTTCGCAATACGTCATCCTTGGGGTTTTTATATACTCATCGGTACCTGTCACCGTCGAAAATTTCATCCCGATCTGAGCACTTCCCGTTGGTAAAAAAAACCAACAACACAACTCAAATTGTTTAATTTCACAACTGACTCTTGAAACGAAAACCTGTTGTCAGCTGTTGTCCTATACGGTAGTTGGAAACGGGTATTCAGTGCAAATGCTTCGAAGGTGTTTGCACTCGATACCCTCACCGGTGAATCTACTTGGCGTTTCTCATATCAAATTGGCGGCTATCGAATCGAATGTGGAAGCAACCGAAGATGGTGAGAAATTTGGGATAACTAGTAACTACAAATTGGCAAAGGTGAAGTGCACGCAAACCCATGATGCACTCATTTATATTTTACTTTCCAATAATTTGATATCGACGACAGGTGAAAAAGTGTTTTCAGGAGCCTCGTCAAGTACACGGTCTACTGCGTCAGATGGAGGACAGAACGAGGACAAGACAAAGGCCTTGAATAACGCCCTTCAACGGCAGCTGATTCATATTCCTGGTTTGGCTGGAGGCGATGTGGAGCTTATTATGCGTTCGGGTACCTTAAAGAACATCCACGAACTGGTGACTGCAGCCGCGAGCAAGATTGCGCAAGCTAATGGAGGAAATATCGCTCAAGCAGAACAGGTGTCCCGATTTTTCTCAATGGACTTCAGGTTTCTTTGAAAC
Source organism: Steinernema feltiae (assembly GCA_007213375.1). Lineage (NCBI taxonomy): Eukaryota > Metazoa > Nematoda > Chromadorea > Rhabditida > Steinernematidae > Steinernema > Steinernema feltiae. The sequence goes on along the minus strand of MQUG01003870.1, from coordinate 19,832 downwards.
AGTTGGGCTTTGTTTAAGTGCGGGTACATGTTCTCTGTTTATTATTGTGCAATCTTTATCTATGTGGACTCTTTAGCGCATTAAACGGTTTAAAGTAAACGAAGCATGCGATAGGTGCAAACTATAATAAAAAAGTGCTTGTCATAGTGATCGATGGAAGACAGGTGGAAATTCAGGTTTAATCAATGAAGACCGCCTTCTGTGATCGGCTGGTTTGTAATAATTTATGAGGCATTCGTTCTTAAGAAGGTTTAAATGACGCAAAGGGCAAAATTAACCTTAAAAAGGATCGAAATCGGAGTGCTGTTTATTTGTTAGATCACAAGAGTTCAGTGCGCTCGTACAACGTTTTCGAATACAACAGAAGCTGTTGTGGCGGCAGCGAGCGAGTGAAATTGAATTGGCCGAGTGCCTGCGACCAATTGACGTCGTCTCGCCAGCCATTTCTATTCTCACTCATATTTTGTTGTTTCGCGATGTGGTTACGATAGGCGGCGTCCGCGAAAAGTGAATTTTCCCATTGAATTTGTTGCGTTTGTGGGTTTTCCGTTGCCGCGTTCATATGAACGCGTATGCGCAGTGATTACTGCTCGTACACGGGCTCTTTTACTTGTTGCAGCAGCCACTCAAGCGAGACCCGCCGTTCCGACGCCTGAGCGTATGTCTTTGAGTGAAATTATGACAAATCCGCGTTTTTAATTTATTACACAACTAGTTTCTGAATCGAGTCCTTCGCACCTTTCTAGCTCGTTACAGGAAAGCTCACCGCGCCTACCGTAACGACCGGTCACTTCAGAAAAGCAATGATTCCGGCACTCTTTAACTAAGTTGACTTTGGAAACGCTTGATTCAGCATGGGCGCTTCTCTCTGCAAAGGAGCCCAAAAGAAGGCTGTCGGATCGTGGGTCAACAACGAGAGCGAGAATCCGTTTGAGCACTCGTTCACGAAGAAGGAGCGTATCTGTCTTCGTGAGACCTATCAGGTATCATTTCAATGTGAATCGATGTTTGGAATAACAACCGGCAATGATATAATACACGACAGCGTGTACTTACGCCATCGAGGAGCGTAACAGCTAAAGTGGTTAATGAAGTAAATTTGCTGCCGCCGTCAAACGAGGTGTCCCCTTTTAACTCGATATGACACTGTTTACGCGTTAATCGAACGCTCTACTCGCCGATCTAAGCTTTGGTTTTCGATTTTCCCGGTGAGTATTAAATTTGCGGTGCGATGTCGAGAAAGTGACGACGACGCGGAAGGGTAGTGAGTGGCGCGAGTTAGCAAATTGCACGCACCTCTTTGGACTCCGTCACCATTTAAAATTTAAATGTGAATGCGCGTGTACTTTACTCAACTGGGATTCGCGATAATTACCGTATAAACAGTGTAAATTGCCTTAGAAAGTAAAGTAAGTTCAATTAAATCACGGCAACTATGTTTTCGTCTTAATCGTAGCTCATACGACGATGGATGACTCATTTGCGGCCGTGAGAGCCAGACGGGCATGAGTGCAGCACTACTAAAACGCCCTTACTTTACTCGCTGTCTTCGCAGACACCATTTCTAAAGGGCACGCCACGGTAGACGTTCACAATTAGTGTGTACATGGGAATTCTAGGAAGAATCGCGGCCGATTGAGCATAATTGTTTTGTTTTTCATTTACGATCTGGGTGGAAAACGATAATTGACTTCGTATACAAAACGATGTTTTCACCGGTTACTCAGCATTCCTATATTTACGTTGTTTTCTCCGAAGCTAACGGGGAAACGCTTCTACGGAGCATGTGCTTGATTGAACGTCCAAGACAGGCCAGAACGATGTGCGAAGAGCTGCCTGTGCGAATAATGTGCCCAAGGCGGCTCCAAAAATTTACGTTTCACAGACTGCAACATTGTGATCGGCCGAAGCCAGGAAAGCGATTAAGGATTGCAAGGACTTAGGATCTATATATAGGGTTAGCGCGCATGCAAACACTCTCGCGTGAGACAACCAGCAGGGAAGTGAGAGTAAATTCTGGCGTTACACACGCAATGCTCTGAAATTGGCTTTTGTACAAACAAATTGCTTTTTTTGTGAATCTGGTGAATCCGCTCGTTCCACCCAGGCACCCAGGCCATCAAGTCGAGCTTCGAAGCGGCTTGTTTAAGTCACATGAAAATCTCAAATTTCGAAAATCGTTTGCCATCTAGCCGACGCTACACGCCGGCTCTTTGGTCGTAAATCGGAGCGAGCCGCGCGATTAGACGGCTGACTCGATTTTCGGCTCGTCGGCTTCACCTCCCAGAACTACCCGAGATGTTGAAAATCAACGTTCTCTGAATATACTTTTGTAATTCGTTGTATTTTCCGAAGTAACAAGATTCAATTTCAGCGATTGCAAGATCCGAAGCATATCATTGGCGAAATCTTCCTCGACATCGTTAATGAAGTCGTTCCCGAAGTCAAAAAGGTACCTACCGTTCGCTTACTGTCCATCTATCAATTCGCGTTACAGGTTTTCGGAGTGGAGAGAGTTCCAAGGCCCAACCAGCTGAAAATGCCAAAGTTGGGAGGACATATCGCTCGCGTTACTGATATCATAGATCAAGTAAATTCCAGCAAGTTTGCCCGTATTTATCCCATGTTTAATCTCTTTAGACGACGACGATGCTCGGCTACTCGGAGAATGTGCTCGGCGCGTGGCAACTGATCCGGAAAACTGGACGTGCGCATACGAAGCAGAACTTTCTTCTCGAAAACTTGAACCAACTAGAAAAAAACTACTTCCAGATTGTGATCGACTATTTCCAGCAGCAGTTTTTGCCGTATGTTACGGGCGAAAAGGTAATCTAGGCTATTCGCAACGTATTAATCATCTACTGCCTAAGGAAGAGTCCTTACCGGACGGCCAAGAGCGGAAGAAAGTGCGATTTGCTCAAAACTACACTATTGTACTCATCGAGGACGTGTGGAAACGGTTTTTCAATATTCTTGCCGCCCAAATGACCGACTCATTTGAACTGGAACGGACAAAGGTTAACCAGGCGCAAACCAGGAAAGCGTTAACACCCCATCTCTTGCCGGACGATAACAAGAAGAAGCACAAGGCTCAGGTGATTTTGATATAAGAGTTCAAATAGAACATTTGCGCATTGCAGGAGCACACGAATGAAGTGGAAGCTGACGTCCCGGAGAAGGAACCTGAACAAATGTATGAAGATCCCTTTTAACAATGGATCCATTCGTTAATGTCTTATTTAAATATGATAATTGCTCGTAAATATACATAAGCTGACAGCGTAACTAGACAATGAAACTTTGATTTAGAGGGAAGTGTTTGGTTTTAACCCACATAGAGGTGGAAAAGCTTGTGGTGGAAATATAGGAGCGCTCGGTAGCCTGTTTCGACATAAATTCGCCTATTTTTAAGGTAGATTTACAACCGGAAGAAGCGGAATAAAGCGGAAGAACGTGTCGCCGCATACACTCATCGTAGATCTCCCATGGTCAACTGGCTTCCCGTGGACGTATCACGCACATCTCAACTCGATTCAGCGGACCTTGCCAGAGGGCACCGTTTACCGTAAACCGTGATGGTCGGCAAGCCGTGGCGCGGCTACACCCTCTGCGCTGTCGCACTCTTTTCATTTGATCGCGGGTGTGTGGATCTGCTGCGACGATTGTTTGTTCATAGATAGAGTTACAGGTAAATGTAAAACTAACGACATGTTCACGCGGGAATCGGTGCTTTGATGATTTGCGAAATCGGTAAATCAAACTCAGACGGTTCTCGTACGCCTTGATAAATCGATGTTGCAAATTTCACGACCAGAGCGCTCTGTTCTCAAGCATGCTTTTCATACTGATCCGACTCTGACTGCGGAACCAAAATTGGTCGGTCAAAGCATTTATTGTGGCAAAATTGTCTGAATCTGCGGATTTCGGGAATTTTGTAAGTTTCTGACGTTTACATCATGTTTGCCGACGTCGAATTGACCATAAACTGCACCCTGCAATCCTGAAATCCGCAGATTCAGACGATTCTGCGACAATAGTTTCGGCCTTGCCGCGACAAACGTTGAGCGACCTACAGTACCCGTGCACAGCTAGGCGAGAAAGAGATTGTATGATTCTGAGTTGCTGGGAGAGATTTCAGCAACTTTTGGCTATCTTCAGCTAGTTGGGCAAGCTTAAACTCAGAGATGTCGGCTTTTGTCCCCGAAGTTTTTTATTTTTTTAATTACGAATTTCCATTGAAACTTGGTTATTTCGATTTTCTGGCTTTTCGGGTCGGGTTCGTGTCGGGTCCGGGTACCCTTCATTTTGGGATACCCTATACTTCATTTATGCCGCAACACCAAGCAATCGCGACGGGCTTCGCTCAAATAATAGTTTTTTCTGCGTGTACTATAGCGCCAACAGGGTTCCCGCCGCGAATTGCCTGCGGTCGTTCACTGCGAAATCACACGCCGAAATGAAGTTGGAAGCTGGCTCGCGGTGTCTCTGTTTTAATTTGCGCTCTGTAATAACCAGAGCGTCTGTGATAATGAGCAGTACGTGACATTTCGGCTTAATGCAAAGCAAGCCTAGCGCGAGTTCAAGGACACGTTTTTAATCTTCTGTACCCGGTTAAAAAGTCTAAAAAGCAATGTTCAATGAAAAAAAAAATTGGTGGCGCCGAAACGTCTTCGCGCCAAGGTGCCCTGGTGCCCAAATATACTGGCGTCGAAATGTCCTGCTCCCGGTAATAAGGGATTAAAAAGAGTATTTTCTGTATATTTCTGGTCTGTCACATTGAGCCGGCAATCTCGGCATTCAAATTGTCGTCACCGCTTTGAGCACGGTGAACTTTGAGCTCGGGTTGAAGTGCAAACGATGAGATCACGATCGTTTGCACAAGATTCGACTTTACATGTTTCACTTGACAAATCTGATACCGCGCGCTTGCTATGGCAAACAGACTTGTTTTAATGCGTTGTTTTGAATCGTGTTGTCGCCAAAATGACGATGCGGCAAAGAAACGACGGTTGCGATGGGTTGAAGTGATTAGCCAACGAGGACGAGCGCAAAAACAATCGAGGAGTTCATCCTCTTCTTCTCAGCGACCGTCTTTTTCTTCCAAAGTACTGCCTCCAAGTTCAAAGAAGGAATCTGAGCGATTATTAATTTAGAAAAAAAAGCTAATGAGCTGGCGGTGCTCATATACGCAAATAGCGCTGAGCGCGCCCACGAGCGGGGGTATTTGTTTTGCTGAGTATTTTTGTTGATGAGCGAATGAATGAATGAAAGCGAGTGAGTATGTCTATTCATTTTCAATCTGTACTCAGCACAACTGCTGACGGCTAACAGATTGGTCTTCTACTCAGTCTCGTAGTTTCGCAAATCATCAAATCTTTCTGTTTTTCAAGTCATTATCGAATGTTTTCATCGAGTTTAAACGGTTTCCTTAAACATGGTCATTGCGAAAACAGCAATCTTGTAGATGGTCATCGAACATTCAGTCCCACAAAGGTAATAGATATTTTTTCGACCATCTGCGACTTTCATATTAAAACGCGTTTTTTGTTTGTTGGTGGACAGAATCAAACTTCCTCAAACGCGTACTTCCAGAATGTTTTTGAAGTGTGAAGCGCATAAGGACATCTTGATTGATGGATAAGAAGAAGCACCAACTTGTTCCTTGTTTTTGAAATTTTCGTTGTTATTCGTAATCTCAAAGCGCGGCCAACAATTTAAGTAATACGTGCTCGTCAAAACAACCATTTTAAAACTGAAATCACCGTCTTTTCACCGAAACTATACAACGCGCACAACAGCTTAGTCTGGACTCGTTTAATGTCCTCGAATTTTGGTTTAAATGAGAAAGAATTTGTGTAGAGTTGAATTAATAGACAAACTCAGTGTTAGGCGTTGAGTTGCAGGTCGACAGCAGCGTTGCACTCAAACGCGTGACAGTGTAAAAATGTCGGCAACTTTTGCCCGCAGAGCATTTTTTATGCCTATCAGTTTCAGATGTTTCTTCGTCGCTTCCTTCTCATTCACTAGTTGTAACAGTGCACTAGTGGCGTAGTTAGTGCACGTACAGTACACGGAATAGTAGCAGGAATCCTATTTTGCTTTTATTCTTCAATGACCATTTTTTTAATTCTTTATAATTGACTACAGTAACCCCGTTTTTTGTTGAAATGATCGTTTGCGCGTCAACATATCTCTAGCAGATCGTTTCTAATCCAAAATAAGCTCTAAAGGCACGTAGAATTGAGATAAAAACTGATTTGTCAGCAGCGAATGTTATTTTACAACGTGCTGTGAGCAAAGTCCAGCTAGTCGTCATCAAATCTGTGGCTTGAGAAGCTAATCATTGTCAGTGCTGCTCGCAAGTCCACTAGCGGCTTACAGTAACTGTTACGCAAACGTGTCCAGTCCAACTACTGCATATTTCTCATTCATTCTACAGTAGCCACACATCGACGTGTCGAAAAGGTCGATTTCCATTTTGAAGTAAAACGTTTTCTTATGCGGACATCCGCGTTTTTTTGATTGCTTCCTTCCCTTTCAAGCGCCGATTTTCGTGTGTGTGTGTGTGGTGTGCCGCGTGGAAAACAGAAGACCACACGGAGGCGTCCTCTCAGAGCAAGCCGAGACTGTCCGCATCATATTTATTTCTAAACTGCAAACCACAAACGCGCCTGTGCTTCAACCTCCAGTGCTTCTGCTCTAAAAACTACGCTCTTCCCGCCACGCGCTCACCTATTCTTTGAGCACTTCGGTTCGGCGATCTTTTTTTTAAGAGACAACAATGAAATCGGCTGCTTGTCTCCGATTGGTCTCGCAGTGGTGTTCGTTCGTTCCGTCGGCGTTCAATCTATTCGTACAACAATAGCGCGCTGCGAGCTAGCTAAGTGGACTGCCTGCAAGAAAGCGAGAGGTCGCGGGCAAGGTCGCGGAAAGAAGCCGGCCGCTTGGCACGTGTGCCCCCCACCTCTCGCTGAAGCGATCGAGACGAAGAAGAGGAGGATATGCGGAAAGCAAAGCGCGCGTGTGTTCAGCGGATTGCGATTGTCGAATATTATAGGAAATGCTTTAATTAAAAGAGTGTTTCACAAGCATAAGTGCTGTTGCCCCTCCCTTCCACGCTTTCGCATGAATCGTTAGGAATGTCTTATGTTTGCGTTCATGCGTCTGTAGTTTATTAATTGAATTGAAAGGATTTTGAGAGCTATTTAGTTATTCCAAAAAGGTACAAAATCAATTTGCACCTGATTAGGTCCACTTGCCGTGCAAACGTCTATATATTACAATGATGTCAACACTTTGCGCGCTTGTGCGCATTTGCCAAACAGACGTTTGTTGTCGTGTTTTGGTCAACATTAAATAGTGATAAACAGGCTGTCGGGCAACGTCTAAAACAAATTTGTTGATGATGCTTTGCGTTGTTAGGATCTTATCATCAGCAGAGATCTGCAACTAACTGACGCGGAATGTAAGATCTTATACTTTGGTCTTTTTTTGCTATTTGACAACGAGTCAAGTAGGATGTGGTTTCCTGCCAGACGCGTTCTTCTGCACGGTAAATCAATGGTTATGGAACTCTTAGTTTCAATCGGATTGACTACGATCTATCAGTAGCTGGCGTAGTTTAGAGGTGAAAAGAGGTTTAGAGCTGTTTTTTTTGAAAACCAACTATTGTCAACTTGTTGTTTTTTAGTTGGAAGCGTCCTCTAGGTCATTTTGCGCGTTAATTTGTAGGTTGTTTATGATTCAAGATTTACTAGGAGAAAAAAAGACTTAGGAAACGTATTTGTTCTTCTCTTGACAAGATTCTAAACTGTTTTTGTCTAATTTGAACACCTTTTCTACAATTGTTTATCTGTTTTTTGTTGTTGCTTCTGAAAAACAGATGGAGCTGAGATGAACGATTGGGCCACGATAGATGATATGCCTTTTTGTTTTCTAAAAGTTGGAAAAGACGTCAGAGCGACTAATCATGCTTCTCCTTACACTTGTTTTTGCGGTTTTGACAAAGACCGATTGAATTGAGAGGAGCTTTAAAGGTTTTGTCTTTTCACTTTTACCTGTGAGCCGTCAAAGCTATCAATTGTTCGTCTCGTCGACGGCGCTGACTGCTGTGCGCCGGAGGTTGAGTGGCCGAGGCTCGTGTTGATTCGTTTTTAAAAGTGATGAACATTTGGGATGAGTTCACCCGCTTTGATGACAAATTATTGTCATGCTTTCGTTCAATTTTGAGATTTTTTTAATCTAGTCAGCCTAGTTTACTGTACCACGAGTTAAAACGCAAATATATGACGTTGATAATTGTACTTTCGATTTACGGTTTACAGTAAGTCAGAACAGGACTTAAGAAACCCATTAAACTCAGATTTTGGTCGATTGAACCAAAACAACGAGAATTTTAACTGCGAGACCTAAACAGTTGTGGTCTTCCGACTCGATCTTTGAAAAGTCCGCTCCGACTAGATAGAGCTAACGTTGTCCACAGTTTCAGGAAGCTCAGAATTAAAAGCTCTAAAAAAGAAGCTCAGGAAGCTCCAAAAAAAACTAAAACAACTTAAATGGTCGTCATTGAGTCATTCGTTTCGTATTCGTTTTGCAATGACAACTCTTATTGTCTATTTCTGGCCCAGTTGTGGTAGGCGATTGTATAGCTAGCAGCTATTCCGCACGTGGGCCTAGGCAAATTCCGCACGGAAAGGCAAAGTTGCTGTCTAACGCTCACCTCATAACAACACCAATACAAATATTTGAAATCAGACTACGCTGTTTTTGGTCACGTTTTGTATATGCAAAGTTAATTTCTGTTTTGCTTTCCCAAAAGTAGATTTAGTAGCAATCAAAGCTCCTGTTAACGCACTTTAAAGCGATTAGTTAAAAGATGTGCCTGTTTTTTCCAGATTCGCCTGCCTAAACATTGATTTTGCTTCGGGAACAAAGTGCGAAAATCCTCTTTTTTTCAGGCACAAGGTGTTTGCTGCTCTTTCTCTGTCCATCGCAACGCGTCCCGCTCGCTCTCCCCAGGGACGGATCTCAGTACGACGGTCTTTGTTTATTTATTGTTCTGAGAGTGGGCTCTATTTGCTTGCCGATTAGGTGCTGGTGGCGATGGTGCCGGAGTGCCTGCCTCAAGGCGATGGCTACATAACTCGTAGTGCTTAAGTGCGGGTGGTTCTTTGTGTTTCGATTAGTCGCCGCAAGCGTTTTTGTTTGTTTTTTGATCTGTCAGCATCGCTTTGACTTTGTTTCAGTTAGCGTTTGTTTTAAGCCGAATTTGTGTTGTTTGTGGGATTTTTGTGGAAAATTTAAAAAAAGGATGACTACTGTACCGCAGGCTAGTTTACATTCGTTCTTTACTAAGCGCTGAGCTGAAAGTCGAGTAGAGGATGGATGCATTACGGTACCGGATGTTTTCCGGTTTGTCATTTCTCACATCAAAACAGCTTATATTATCCCCTTATTAATTTAATCAGGTAGCGTGTGCATCTTGAGTCACAAGCCTAGGACAGCTAGACTTAAAGATGGCGTTTTACGCGGAAATTTTGAGTTTTATGTGAAAATCTGCAAGTTTTGCGCCTACTGTACTGGAGTTTTAGCTGATTATGTTCAGCACCGCATCGGATTGCTAATAGTTTATCATTTAGCCTGTTACGTGAAGCACACGTATTCACTAGACTGAATCACATAATCGTAGTGAGAGGCACGGAATAGTGCGATTGAGTACGTAAGAAAGGTTTGATCAATTTGGTTAGTCTATACTATTAGTTCAATAAGATCTATTTCTAGCCGTCTATAATCCGCCCTCAGGCCTGTTTGTGAGTTCATATCTCGTTTAATAATCTTCAAAAACAAGGTGTGCAATCATTTTCTTTTTTCCCTTTTCGCGAGAAAAACAGCGGTAAACTGCGCGGCGCCAACAATAGCAACGACGCAAGGAAACGAGGAGGGGGAGGAGGAGGAGGACGTAACGAGAGACAGACAACACGTTGTTTTGAGCTTTTCACCCGTTTTTTCAACTTCTCCACAAACCCTAACGAGTACGCTCTGCTGTCCTTCCTCTATGGCGTCTGTGCATAAATTCTTTTTTTTACGTTCAGCAATGCGGAACGAGTCACGCGTCTTTTCTCTTGCGTTCTCCCAAAAACATTGTTAAGAGGTCAGGTAGCGTGGTTTTGAATGCAATACTTTCATATCTTTTTTATTTCTAGCTCTCACGTAAGCCTTGCAAGCGTAAAGTGTTTCCGGCTAGTCATCTCTTGCGCAAAACGTTTATAATATTCGCCGACATTTGTGCGCGAGTTTCCAAGAAAGAAGGAGGTGTTGTTTTGATCGGAACATTCTAATCCCTTATAAAACATGGCGGCTCTGCAGAGCAAATTAGAAGACTCGCCTCATCCTCCGTGAGTGAATGGACGTGAACAGTCGTGTCTGTGGTCTGTTTGCGGTGAATGAAGAATTATTTTGAAACCCTTTCTTTAAGCTCTCTAATTGGAACAGAAATAACCGCGCTTCAGTCGTTGTAGTCAGTCTTGTCGTCGTGGGCGTCATAGTCAGAAAATGTCGTAGCTTCGCTCCCGAACTAGCAGATCCCTTTTCATCGGCTTTAAATCGTCACCTAAACCCTCCTACGAAGTCATTCCTTTAAATAGATCATACGCGCGCTGATTGCACAATTTTCACACAAATTGACCCCACTGGGAATGTTCATTCCGACCTTTATTCCCCAAGAGATCGACTGCTTCAACAATGAACTCTACCAGGAACGCCGGAAGTCGTTTCTCTCGCAGCCAATTGTAGCCATCGAAGTGGAAGCGTTCATTCTTTGTTTCACTTTTGCGTAAGCAAAGTGGTGGGAGTTGCGAAACCAAAAAAAAGCCAAAATTAGGCACATTAACGCAATCCGCAATAAGCGTCGCAAGCGGGCGCAAGTCAAGTGTTTTGATGAGGACCGGATATGTTGTTTGTGCGTGCTACGTGCGCTTTTAGCGGCGGCGGCGGCAGCAGCAGCATTCGTGAGTGTTGCCTGTCGGCTGGAAATAGGAATGTTTTTGTTTTTGAACACTTCTGCTCGATGCACCTTTTGTTGTTCGAAAGTCGGAGACGTTTCTGGCCGAATCGTCCATTAACCGCACTGCGTGAAGCACTTTTTTGGAGTCGCACAGATTTTTACCATCATGATAAGAAGATTTGGGCTTGAGACGTCGAATCGAGTCTGACGAAGACAGATAGACGACAATTTTGCAATTGCAGAGCTCAGGCAACGTCACGTGTGGGCGATATATTGAAATTGGAAATCTCGGCTGCCTAAGGCTCGCGGTGTACTTTTGGGTTCCGATCAAGCCTTGTTTACGTCTGCGCTATTTGCAGTTCTTGCAAGCTAACAACCGCTGGGGCTAGGTTAAACAGAGTAGCCGAGTTGCGTGAATTCTGGCGTCAAGAATTCGATTTTTGCATTTGCAAATATTAAAGCGGTTTTTCGAGTTGATTTTGGACCCAAATAACTACATGTTTTTCTGTTATTGGATGTTCCGCAAACTCACAAGGACAAGCCAGACAAAATTTTCATGCTTTGCTTGAAATTTTATCAATCAGCTTGCTAATGGCGCGGAAATTCCCCTACGAGCAGTTTTGATTGGAGTGTGCGCGTTATTCTGACGTCAAAGTGATTGATTACGGTAGGCGAGAGCAAAAAACGCTCTTAGCGGATGGAGAAGAGGAGTTTCGAGTTGAAAAATTCATGTAGCAACTGCTTCTAAAAGTAGGCTAATGAATAAATAAGCGCTACTTTGGCTTAGTGGAAGTCACGAACTTTGAATTGTTAATAATCACGCGTGTTTGCCATCTTGGAGCAAATTTAAACTTCCTGTATGACGAATACGTGTGGCCAGTGTTCTCTACTATGCCAGATGGCTCTATTGCATCGTCAATTTTGCGTCAATCTGGAGCCCTATGGTCTTTCTAAACTCGTGATCCAACTGTTGTATGACAGAAGCAGACGCGTTTGGTTAATGTGGCTTGTGTTGGCTTCATTGACACGCAGCTCAGAAAGGAACGTGCAAAAATCAAAATTCTACCTGACGTTTCATTGCTTCAAATAGAAGAGACCACGTTTTGTAGCAGACTTGGGAAATTTTGTCTCTACGAAATCTCTGAAGTTGTTGTTTGAGCCTTAGCTGTAGGTGACAGACACCTCGACACCAGGCACTACGATGTTTGGTACGGCAAAAGCTTAGCTACTGGTATGCAACACTCTACCAAGCCGGCGCCGAATATCCCAGCGCTGAGTTGTCTTCCTTCATGTTTTTTGAATTGAAATCTGATATCTCACAGTTTTTGAAGTCTTTGCTTTAGATTACATGAATTGCAGATTAGATTACAGTAGATTACATCCTCTGCTACACTTGAGACAATGATCCCACGGGTTTCAATTCAACGAAATACCGCTTCATTCATGTCCGCTCTTACCGTTTTTTATTACAAGGCTCTCAAACCTTACGGTATAGAAGCCTTTGCTGTGCAATCTTGGCTCTTCGTGCAGATACGTGGTTTTACAGCTTTCACGGCTTATTTAAAAATCAAAAGCTCAACATCGTCACCAACATTCAAATGTCGCTGATTGCTGCGTTTTGTGTCCATTCGCGGAAAATTGTGCAAAAATGCTTTGAGTGAAGCGTTGAGCAAACAAAAGCGGATGTTTGATTAGGATCACATACACCTTGCACACCGTCCATGCGCGTGCAATTTGCTAACCTTTCATATCAAGAACGGGTTAAACATCAGAAAGCTTTAATCTGCACCATCCGGTGTATCTCGGATCCCCGGCGCACAGAGCTCAAAACTCCCGCGCGTCCGTCATTGTAGTGACGTACCAGAAACTATTTCGCTGTCGACGTATCACTCCCGCGAAGTCTGTCGTGCTTGATTTGAGAGCCATTAATTTTTGATAGAGCTTGCGTGTCGTATCGTGTGTTCCTTCATCTTATCCCGTGGGCCGCTCGACGTTAGATGCGGTTGAAAGAGAGAATCTCGTTTGGCGTTTCCGCCACCTGCAGATGACGAACATGCCAATGTTCTTCCGTTTCCACGGCAGCGAAACGTTAGAAATCGCTGGCGAACTAATTCAGTTAAGCGTTCGTCCTCCGCTCGTGGTTCTCGGAGGCTAACATGATTTGATTCCGAGAGTATAATGGCAGAACGCGAATCAAGAGTGGAATTATGGCCTTTGGGAGGAGAATGAGGATGGCTTCATTTCCGGTTTCTCTGCTTTTCGTCCTTTTTTACATTTACATAGTTCAGCACACTCGTTGGTGTGGTTGACCTTTTTGTGACGAGGGTTGGGGCTTGTTTGGTTGAGCTTTGTGTTTTGATTGAGGTGGCTGAACAGTTGCGTAACTGAGAGAGAAACGGCGCTTTTTGGTTCATTCAAAAATTGTGGATTCAGACATCAGACTCTTCATGATCAACTGCAATGAGATTTCCAGCTGCTGTATTATAAATACCGTATCCGTTGTTTTTGTGCGTCAATGTGTCCAAAGACATAATCGTTGAGTTGCACTTGCCTATTTCTGCGTAGTTCTCATGTTCGTTCTCTTGTTCGTAGTGTTCTCTTGCTGAGGTCTACAAAATTCAAACTCGACTCAAATTATTTTTTGATTACGCCAATTACGTTTTGATTCAATACGTTTTCACATGGTAATCATAGTTTCATAGAGCCAAAGGTGACTTTTTGCAACCCTGACAGTGAACTACTTGTGAAAAACGTCTAGTTTGGCGAACAAAACAATTAAACTACAGCAATTTACGACGTGTTTTGCTCAAAGGTCCTCTGAAAGTCTCCCTGGCGTCTGGTTGTACTTGCAACCGAATTAACTTTGAATTGCGCAGATCAGAGTCCAAACTTGAATTCTCGTGACCCGTGACCGCAAGCTATAATTTGTCTAATTTCGTCTTAATGACGTGTAATTGACCCTCGCGCTGTTTGCGTCAATCGCAAAGTGCTTGTGACGAGTCATCATAATGTCTGAAACACTCCAGTGGATCAATTAGCGCGCTACCGTATACGGGGGAAACGTACGAGAAGAACAAGAGCTAAGACCTCCGCATAGCGGGGAGAGCGTGAGTAAATTCAATCTGTCTGCTTCATGAATTATTGGATTAATGACTAATGCCACAGCCAAGCGTTTTTGTCTTCGTGCATTTCAAAATGAGAAAATTCGAGTTCTGACAAGTGTAGCCAGCGCGATTAGCCACAATTCTGCTACGCGTGTCTCGCTTTCTCTCTCTCTATTGTTAATCGTTTTGTTGATTTCAGAACAGTATGAAGACTGTGACAATCGTGCAAACAGCTGCAACGCTTAAAGCAGAGGACGGCAACGCTGTGCCTTCAAAGAGCCCGGCAACAGGAGCAGTTACACAGAAGAAGGAGCAGACGCGGTATGTTTAGAAGAAATGGTCATAGTTTGAGTTGAAATCAATTGCGTTTCTGATTGACAGACGGAAACGCGCTACGCAAGCATTTGTAGCGTAGCGCCTATCATCAATGCCAGAATGTTGATTGATAGCGGATGCTTTTAGCAAAAAGTGGCTGCAAATTCGAGATTCGCTCAAGTTGGCTCGTATCAAGATTGCTCTCTCGGAGACCAAGTTCTTCTCAGACAAAGGTAAGCCAGGGCGAGCCACACGACACTCTCTGTCGGCGGCTGTTTACAGCTTTGTGGGTGGGAAAAACAAAAATCTCAAATTTTTTTATCGACACAACGAAGAGAACAGGGATTATCAAATGGTAAAACATGGTTGTGGCCTGCGGGTTGCGTGGGTTGCACACACACTGTCAACTTGTGGAATTCACGGGGTGGCAAACATTGACCCTACCGTTGTTTGCTTGTGCGCTCAAAGATTAGCGCAGTTCTGATTCATTAGGGCAGATTTACAAAGTAACTGCCAGCGTAGCGATGGAATACAGTAATCAAACTAGGTCTTAACTGAGCGTTCGGTTAATTCACCACTTCGTTTAATTACAGTAGTTGAACGACCAAATTGTAAATGTTTTCAAAAGATTATCGCCTTGCTAAGTGGCTCCGCGGATGCCCAAACAGACAGTGTGTATTATTCCTCTGTTAGAAACATCGATGAACAAGCGCTATTCTTCAAAAAGTGCTTTGAAATCAAATATTCAACCCACCCCAAACTCTTTTCAGCATTTCATTTTGAAGCCCAAACCCGGGCACTTGAGGACATCGGCTCCCGGAAGAGTTAAGGAAGCGAAAAGAGGACTTTCGTTGTTTGAATACACAACTCTGGCAATTTATTTGGATTTACGAGTGTCGGCGTGCGCGATAATCCTCTTGCTTGTCAGTGTGTGAATGAGGCGACGTTTCAAGTGAACGCGCGCGCGAGCTGACTTTGAACTAGTGCAGCTGTGGCGGAAGCGGAGTGCTTGCCGCACGCGCGCGCCTCTTTTGTTTTTGACCAAGTTGAGGAGGCAATAGTGAAATATTTAAATGAATGAGACCCTCGAGAGTGAACGCAGACTTTCCTTGCGATTCCTTCACATCACGCATCCAAATAAATATCCGCCGTCTTTCTCAACTTCTTCTCTGTAGTTGTTTGTTCTAAACGATATGGCGCAAATGAGCGAGTGCCCCTGCTCGCGTGCTTCCGCTTCGTCTTTTTTGTTGACATTTTAGTCGTGTTTCTCCATCCAAATCCATCGTTTCTCAAACGCGACTGAGAAAACACGAGATCGAAATTGTCATTGATGAGTGACACACACGATTGAAGAGGTGTCGATGTGGGATAATCCACACCGTTCACTCATTCAATCGCTGAGCTGAGCCTGCTTTTATCCCCGTACACAAAAAAAACCCACGAGCTTAGAGGGCCTATTGTCTCGTTCTATCCAGAGAACAACATGGGTAATCTTTTGCGCTCTCCAGGGATCACTGGTCTCAACTTTCATCTCCCTCACCCTGTGGCGCTATGTTGTTTTTGAGCATTAAAAAAATGTTCGACCAAGGTAAGACGAATTGTTTGGCTAATCGCGCACATAGCAAGCGTGGTTTGAGGAGGGAAAGGGCGCATAATTCAGTTCAATCATTCGTGCAACCTATGCTTAAAATTCTCATTTCTCGTCTCTGCTTCACGAGCATTTCTTGAATTTTTACGCGTCGTTTACTACAAGGCATGGCGTTGGCGCCATTTAACATTCACTACGCAAAATGAATTCCTCTAGAGCGGCCGCATCAAAGACCAAACTGCGCAAAAATGATGTCAACCTGTCGTAGCTGGTCGTAGTATCGACCTACTCTATTTCTCGCAAAGAAAAGGCGACTTTGTGCAATTCAGACTACAAAACATTATTCAAACGCAGTCACGCAACATTCTAATCTCTGATTTCTTCGCTCCACACACGCAAAGTAAGACGTAGTTGCGTCATTAAAAACGCCGTGCATTTGGACGTGCGTTCTACTCGATTCGTTGCGCATGGCTATGTCGTATTTGAAGGTGTTCGTTGCGCTTATCGAATAGTCAAACCTGGTGTGCTGTATGGAACAGAGCAAACGGTCGGTATCACCATCAGGCATGTATGATGAACCTGTGCGGTGCTTATTTGAATTGGGCCAAAATGATCAAAAACGCAGTTTTTGCGATTTCGATTGGCAGATTTAAGCAAGAAATGGGACAACTCTAGAAAAAAACAACGCTTTTCTTTTTTTTCCTTGTTTTCTCTCTTAAAAAGAGCCGGCAAGGGTTGGTAGCCGTCACGCGTTTTAGGCTACAACTGAGCGTGTGCACTGACGTCACATTTGCGGGGTCATCAGCTTGAAACGGACGCAACGAGTGTGTACTAACACATTAATTAGAGCGTGGAGAACGCGTTGCTCAAGATAACTTTCCGTGTTTGGCAAAAGCTGAACATTTATTTGTCACCAAATTCACAATTTACGCAAACGCAATGCTTTTGGAGAGAGCGGTCCGGTAGGCCAAGTCTCACTTTTTCGACTGCAAAAAGCAATCGAATTTCCATTTTCTGCGCTATCAAAACATACACTTCCTGCCAATCCACCAAAAACCAATCAGTGAGCGCTAGTGACGCTGAAACTCTCGCAAATTTGATTGCAATATTTTGCTGTAATCTCAATGACATCCGAGCCTAATTTCTGTCATTTCCGCATGACGGATTTCCGTTTGGGCTAATTGAAAAAGAAGCGCATGCGTACTGTCTCGTTGTGCGGAAGCTTGATCGGAAGCGCAGACATGTGTGACCGATGTTACAGCTTTGCAAGCGTGTCGGAGCGTCAATGATCAGCAGATTTGATCAAACTTTCATTCATTGATGCGAGCAAAGCCGAACTTAGTTCATGATCGTATCCATTAACTTCAATTCAGACAATTCAATCTGAATCTTCGTTTCTACATCGTCTTCTCCTGACTAAAGACGACTCCCGCATTCACACCAGACGCTAATAAGCACTTTGCGGGAATACTACTCAAGTTCATTTCTATCGATTCTCTCCACACAGAAGAATTTTTGGCAATTCTGGTCACGCTACACCGTTAATTATTTACAGAGTCGCTGATCGCGGCAGAGAGAGATTTCTGATTTGTCTCCACCGACCAAACACCCGTACCATAGTAGAAGAACAATATGCTCATTGAATGTAGTAGCACTTACAATATTCCGATGACGTCTTCGCAGTCAACTACAAATAGATTGACTCGAAAATCTCAGTTCGGTATGAAGCCGGCAAAATCCTGCTTTTTTAATCGTTTTTGTGTGCCTGCACCCTGCAAAGGAGAAGTTGGGAATGTTTATATACTAAAATACTCCGAAACATGCGATTTCCTCCGGTAAACATGAAATATTGAAAACGGTTTGTTTTTCGTGCAAAAGCTTAAAGAAAATATCAAAGATTCTCAATCGTTGCTCGAATTATTCGATTTAAAGCTCGTTTCTCGTTGTTTTGCATCATACTTTGAGCCAATTTGATGCAAATCGCGCTCGTACGTCACACACACAATACCTTGGAAAACTCTTCACCAGTTTACAAGTTTCAGACAGCAATATTTGCAACACGGTGGATTTTTTTACCGCGATATGCATGCCCCACGTTTGTGCCGTTTCAATTTTCAGTTTTGAAAACAAAATTGACAAAAATTACAACTTTCATAAAATTATCAGTTCCATTTGAAAGCCTCCTGGGTGAGACGGCACATGCGTAGCCTCATAAGGATTAAAAGGTGATTCTCGCAACGAAACCGTCTTTCTGCAAATTTCCATCAGATTCAAGGACGCGTGAACTCTAAAGTGAATCAACCCCTTATCAGGCAATCATCGCCGGCTCAATTCGTGGGAGTAATCCTCTTTTTGATTGTGATACCGCGTTCAATGAACTTTAAAGAACCACAGTTGGTTTGCCACCGGCCCGTATTGCCTTCGTCATCGTTGACTAGCGCTTCATTGCTGTGTGCTCTCCAAAACGAAGAATTTGTGGAACAGTGAAACATTCGCCAGTTTTTGCGTTGATTTTTAGGTTTACGGTTGCTGGCCTTATGGATTAGAACTTGAGCTAATAAAGTTTCTTAAAAGAAAGCTCGGTCAGCAATTGACGACAACGATAGTTGTAACTCTAATGCATAAATTTTTCGTATCCCTCGATGTTTACGGGCAGTTCTATCAAATACCGTAGTCTACAAAAGCAACATGACGTCTTTACATGTATAAATGTGACATAATGGCAAGCTTGAACGGAGCTCAAAGCGTCTAAACGGCTAATTTGGAACTCTTTCCATCCACGGTTCGTCAAATTTTGCTGCTTGAACAGTCGACATAGTTTCTCTAGGCATACGAGCGCATCATCCTTGTTTTGCTTATTTGCGCAATTCTAGACATGAACTGGTCTGCCCATTGACAATCGCGCTTGAACTAGTCGTTAGCGTCTCACGGTAGAAGAACGAAGCCAAAAGCACTTGGGTTCAGCGTGTAGCACTACGTGACACAAACTCAGTAGACCGTAGCCGATATGAGTAGAACGCGTGAGAAATTCGACTTTTTACGGTCCTTTGCAAAATGCCTTTACACTTTATCAATCCTTCTTATTTATTGCCCTGGACCACACACGCTCTTTGAACGCACGATCTTAGACGTGAAAACTCAAAAGCATAGTTAATGCGGCACGTTTCTCAATTTCAATTTGATCACAGATCGCTGCGGTCTACGTGCTCGCTTCGTCCATCCGTCCTTCTTCCGCTACCGCCCCTCGAAATTGTCGCGTCCCTTAACGCGTTTCACTGGCATCAGCTCAGCGCGTCTTTCAAGCCACGCCCATTTGACGTACCTCACTTTTCACGCTCTTCATTTCAAAACTGAAAATTAGTCCAGTATCAAACACTTAACTCTTGTGAACTGAGGTGAGACTCTGCATCCACCCTGTCTGTCCAACTCCTCTGGCCTACATTGTTCTCCGCGGTGATCTTTGACGCGATGGCAGGTGCGCGAGCAGGTCTTGAAGGAGTCGGCGTTGTCCTCACAGTTTTTCCTAATTCCGAGCATTGCGTAGATCCCTCATTTAATGCCCTAAACAACAAAAAACCAAAAGGAGCTTAACGAAGCGGAAACTATTAGCTTTTTGATATCTCCGGACTCAATCTTCCGGAATTCAGTTGATAGCCGCTGTTCCTAGACATCCAGACATAAAGGCTTCCATTCCTGTCTCTTTGTCATGCAAACACGTAAAATGTTTCTTCGAAATCTACGTCGTTAGCAGTCATCTCACCTCTTGTTGTCCTCGTGAAGACGTCAGAAAAGTGCATTTTGTGTGCCGTCGCATCTAAACTAA
>MQUG01003868.1:0-22003 GCA_007213375.1 Steinernema feltiae | reverse complement strand
ATTAACAATTTCCCAACCAGTAGAGCTTCGCTTAAACAGAATACGACCACGTAGAAGCATTATTTCATGGTGACTGAAAACGCAATTTTGGTGTTTACCCTAACAAACTTTAAGAAATTCAGTCAACACACGTTCAAATGCAATTAATGGTTGAGTCGCTGAGACTAAAAGATACCCGGCTGATGCCGCATTTAAAGCAGAAATTGCAGATTTTTAGTTGAAATTATGTCTTCGTTGCCTGCGCAAGCCTGCTAAGCCTCCTTTACTTGCCTTCTATGAGTTTAGTGGCGCGTTTCCAAGCTAATTGGGATTGAAGAAGACGATTGCGAGAGGATCGAACGAGTTAATTAAAGAAGCCAGGCGACGATTAAATCCGGGGTGTTCGCACAACCACTTTTATGTGAAGGCGCGCGGGCGTTTGGGCGTCTTTGTCTGTCCGCACCCCTCAAGCACTATTTTCATTAATCTACGACGGCGCGGCGGAAACCTTTGCGCCGCTCGGTCGCTTTATAATCTTGAGATTAGAGTATAATGAGCGTTTCAAGCGGTTTTCGCTCTCTGAACCCAGGTAAACGAGTACTTTTCGCTGAGTTCATTAATGCATAAACTACGTAGGTCATCGCTAGGTCAATTTCATCAAAAACGCAATCAAAACTATAAATTGAAGAGCAATTCATCGAAATTCACGCAAAGTTGCTTTTTTGAGTTGAAAATTCATGATTAACGCTATTTGTGGCTTCTTTCCTCTAAAATCATAATGATTATAGGCGATCGCCGTCGACGTTCGGCCGAGCTGACAATTCCGTCGGGAAGCAGCCAGGGCTCATCGCCCTCACCCACTTGTCAGCACCGTCTCAGTCCGAACGAGTGGACCTTCGCCTTTGACAGCATGATCCGCAACGACGACGGACGATTGGCGTTTACGGATTTTCTCAAATCCGAGTACAGCGACGAGAACATCATGTTCTGGTGAGTCACGGGTGTAAAATTAGATTCGCGCAATCTAAAAATACCTCTCAAAAGTGAACAAACACCTCTCAATCTCTTGATTCCAGGTGGGCCGTGCAGCAATTGCGGAGCAGCAATGCAAACGGAAACGAATTCGCACGGCAAGTGCGTCAAATGTACGATCTCTACATTGCGGCTGATTCGCCGCACGCAATCAACATCGACCACGACACTCGCACCGAGATCATCGAGCGCGTCGAGGGTTCGCATGACCATCCGTTTCCGGAGGACATCTACGATCGGGCGCAGACGCACGTCTACCGCCTAATGGAGAAGGACTGCTTCAGTCGCTTTGTCCACACTCCGACCTACAAAGAGCTCGCGAAGAAGCTTCATCTCCCGCAGAGCTTCCGCTTCTGCGGTCGCAGCTCTCCCATTTCGTAAACTTCTCTCCATCTCTTCTCTACTAACATTGTATCTCATCTCTGGTTTCTTCTCTCCCTCCCTCTTCCTGGTCAATGTCCATATAATAATCATATTTTCACGCAGTCGGAACCAATCTTTCCACTCTTTCAAACTATTCACGCATCTCTCGTTTCATTCCGTTTGTGGTACAATTGCACAGACACCTCCGACGGGTTTTCCCACTTTTCATGATGTATCCCGAGCATAGTTCTCTATTTTTCGTCTTTTCGGTTTTATCTCACCAATTTCCTGATTTGATGTTTGTAACATTCGTTCTGATTGAAAAAAAATGGTTGAAATCTGGAATTTATAATGATTCGATAAATTGATTTCAGTTTAGTTCAATCGCAAAGTGTATACTCCTTTGGTAGAGACGACCAGAGTTGTTTAGTTTTGAAAATCTTTGGTTTTCTGTTTAAATATTAAAAATTTTCCTCGCGCGGTTTTTAAGCTCTACATGTGCACACCATACAGGACTATAAACACCAAAAAATTCATTAGTTTTTGTGTTGTTTTAATGTTTTTTCGTATAACGGAAACGGAAAAGCCAAACTAAACAATACGGGAGGCGAGCTGAGCCTTCTATGAGGTGACGGAACTGCGACGAATAACGAAACGGCTGGCTACTCGACGATAGTATAGGCTTCGGATCAAGTTGTTTTCTGCTGCAGACGCTCACACAGCTAGAGGAACTACGGTATCTTTGCTGTTCCAAGCCTCATAGGTATAAGGCGCTAACCATTTGGCCTAAAATCAGTGGTCCGATAGCACCCTTGTCAAGTTTGTGGATCGCCGCAATCCTATGTCTGAACCACGGGTGTCACTGCTGGAAAAATTGACTTTAAATCTTGGATTACGTTACGTGATCTTGTTAATCTTTGACGCGATGGCAGGTGCGCGAGCAGGTGCTTTGAGCAGTCGGCGTTCTCCTCATATTTGACCGTTTTTTCCTAATCCCGAGCACTTTCGTCAATGTCCTATTTAATGCCTTAAACGATGAAAAACCAAAAAGGAGCTTAACGAAGCGGAAACGATTTGCTTCTTGATATCTCCGGACTCAATCTTCCGGATTTCACATGAGCCGTGCACAACATTTGGCTTCCGTGTCTGTCCTTTCAGTTGAAATCCACACGTTCTTAAGCAAATCACTTTCATGTATAGAGTCGACAAGTGCGAAGGGTTCACGGATTTGACTGCAGAAACAATACTTGTTTAAAAATGATCGTTGCTGTGCGAATAGGAACTTTGCTCTCTGCAGATCTACTGTTTATGCAGTTGATAAACAGATTCTTGTCACTGAGGCACACCGCCGCGTAGCTGGTTGCTAACGCTTACAATTAGATGAGTTGCTAAGCTCTCGTGGATAGATTTCTACACTTGCCACAAAGCACAAGAAAATGGCTGTATTCAGATCAGCTCTCTTACAGTAGGACTTGTAGCAAGAAGACTACAACTGATCACTTGATTTTGGGGAAAACACGCCCTTCTTTGTGACTAAAACCCTCTCAAACTACCGGATAGCTTCAAAATCTCTTGACACCTTTGCATTGAACAGTGGACAAATCAGTGTAGGATCGGCCAGTATGTATTAGATAACGTCAAAACCAAGCAGTGCATGAGTATCACACCAGTATAATTTACAAATAATAGGAAATCCTAGATTACTCCATCCATAAAACCGTTTCTTCTTAACCAATAAGTGAGATCCTCGCATTTGTGAAACTTGTCTCAACGTCACGATCGCGCGATCATTTCAGTGAACTGCTCCAGACGGTTTTTGATCGACTTGAGACAGTCTTTTGACACGTACATTTCTGAGTCTTTCAATTCGCGAAAGTATTCAATGAGGTAGCTGATGCCTTCGCATTCGCTTTCTAGTTCCAGCGCTAGCATCAGTTCGGAGAGAGTCCAGTGTATACGGTGTTTTTTGATGTCTGTGATAGTGAGAATGTTAAAATTGAAAATCTCAGTTTAGACTCACCTTCAACTTCTAAGCTCCGAGTGATGTTGGTCAACGCAACGCAGATGCGCTCCAGTAGGACATTTAGACTATGGCGATCGGCTTTCAGAGCGGTGGAAGCTAGTTTCACTACTCCATCGAGAGCAATAAATTTTCTGAAAATTGGAATTTTTCAAAAATCTGAGTAATAAAGTCAATGTTACTCAAAAGCGGCCTGGTGATTTCGGACAGTAGCAGAGATAGCGCTAACGTAGACTTTGCGAACGAATTGGTCGGTTTTGTCGTTGGTGACGTATTTGATGAGAATATCGAGAAGATCGGTGGCAACAATGTGATCCTGCGTTTTGTCGTTGTTCTCGGCGACAATGGCAATGATCGTAGCCGCACATTTGCGCGCGGAGTCGACTCCTTTCTGAAAATCGAATTTTGAACCTTGAACCTGCGTGAAGACGTCAACTTACAACGAGGACTTCGCGAATGAGATTAAGTCCGCCGAGACCACAGAACACCTTGGCCTGATCGATGCATTCGGTGCATTCGGCAATGCAGAAGAGAGCGTTCTCGATCGCAACTTCGTCTTCGCGCGTGTTTATCTTGTTCTCAATCAGTCGAGACTTCACTTCCATCATGTAGGAAGTGAGAATTGCAACAGGGTCATTAGCGCTCGAGAGCTCCTCAATTGCAGATTCGAGCCATTCTTGATCGGCTTGCGAAAGAATAACCGGCTGCGGTGCGGGCGACGGAGTTGAACTATTACTGCTTCCAGCGACGGTGCTCGGTTCAGTAACGCTGGTCGAGAACGAGAGAAGCTTCTTCCAGTACGCTTCAGAGAGGCCGGACATGGTTGTTCTAAACGAGCTGCTTCGGTTGGAGGAATCGGTCAAAACAAGAAGCAAATACGCGCAAAAAGCTTTTACAGAACACGCCGCTTATATAATGCAATGAAGAAAAAGTTCGCGAATGTTCAGCGAGAAACTGGACTGATCTCAAATGTTCGCAAGCTTGTCGTCGCGGGAGAGGGGCGAGACCAATTGCCCTGAGAGAGCGGGCAATTGGCAGATGGCTGACTGCAGGCGACGACGCGCAAAAACCAGTTACGACCTGAGAAGCAAACGAGTGTGTGGCTGGTGGCGATGCCGAAATGCGCGACATGTGTGGTCTCGCACTGCAACAGTCGCAGAGCACACTTTGTGGGAAAGTGACAAGACACGATGGGCAAAACGCGCAAAACGTCGCAATCGATGAATCGAAAGGGCTTAAATGTTTGAAAGTAGTGCTAGCGATAAGAATTTTAGCACATCGGCATTGCTTTGATAACGCATTGCTGGCTGGTTCAGTCGGCGGTCATCGGCTAATCACCTTAGATGACTAAAGAAGAAGAGCAAATGAAATATCGGATTATTTCGCTTTAAAACGGGGGATCCTCTCAGTAAGACACGTAAATACAAAAATTCATATTTCAAAGCAAACTATACGTTGTTTTAAGTCGCTGACGTTCCTGTTGCACCGATTTAGCAGACGATTTGGAGCACAACAGTTCTGTGCGGACCATACGGTTGCCCTACTCGTCTCATAGCACCATTACCCTCGACATCCTCGAATTGAGTTATACGCATATCTGTCCAACCAAACACGTCACATCTGCGCGTCCAACATGCGCGTTTCAACCAACTCAACACCGATCTCTGCGCCGTTCGCTTCATTCATCAGCCGGTTAGGTTAATTCCAGTTGTGAGCTGTCGGACGGCAACATTTATTATCAAATAACATGACAAACGTGGCGTTAAGCGACGACAACAAGCAAATAATGCGGAATTAACATGTTAATTAGATTTCTTTCTCTTTGCAGATTCATGCAGCATTCCTGCAGCGCAGCAGCTGCACAGGGAGAAACTGGTAGTCTAGTAGAAATAGTCAAAGTCGGATTTTTTCACCATCTCGTTGTAGAGCTTCCTCCGATTCGCCTCATAGTTCAATTTTCTATAATAGTAAATGTTTACATTTTGGAGTTTGAGGAGCAGATGATGATGTCATCAGTATGCTGAAGAGCAAGCGGCTAATCGTTGGTCTTTCCGGGATAATCCCTCCGGACATGCGGACTCGGTTATTAATAATTTCGCTTCTTACTTGAAGAGCGCATAGAGATTGGAGCGTTTCACAAAGTGTTTCGGACTGATTGGGCCCATCTGTTCCGTGTTCCACAATCCGGATGACGTATCGCCGAGTGCGAGATCCTTAATACGCATTATAGTGAGTAGGTTGCATGCGGAAGCAACGTTCGCCTGCGGCTCTTTGTTGCATAAATGAGTACAAATTTCGAGTCGTGTGACCGAAATCGACGTCACAATCACAGTGACGGCAAAATTCGTCAAAATAATCCTGAGGACTGAGGGTTGAAAGCATCAAGAAAATGAGGACTTTCTTTGTTCGCTGTTTCGAGACAGCGACGATTACGGTATACTCGTTAAAAACATCAGTCTTAATGCTATACAGCTAGACTGGACAAATATCAAGTTAGCGGCAATTTGTTTACAGCTACAGTATCCAAACAAAGCCTCAGGCATAAATCTACGCATCTCGATTACCTGCTGTTCTGAAGCGAGAACCGAAGAGACCATCAACGAGACGATCAAGACGCACATCAATCCGTAAGTTGTTCTGGCCATCATCTTGCGCGTCTGTCTGCAAAATTGGGAAGTTTAGATAGACCAAAAGCCATTTATCGTGCTGAGAAACGAATCAACATGACAGCACTCAAATAACCTATGAACAAGTCAGCCAAAGCGGAAAATCAAAGCCCACACGCATTTATGTACGTCCGGAGTTCCACCGTCTGTGGACGGGCATGGCTGTGTTGAGACTTCCTTCGCCTATTTATTGGCCGTAGATGCGGAGAGGTCCTGAATGCCTTGGACACTCCCTCGAACAAGGAGGAGAATTGTGTGCTGGGGCGGATCTTGCCTGTCCTAGCTGGCCCCACCGCACAGAAAACAACACTTTGTAAGTGATCTGTTAATTGAAAAGCAGACTTGGATTCGGAATCAAGTTACTAGGAGTCACAACTGCCGCGCGCACAATTTGTTGCGCAAATCGGCTACGAACAAAGCAAAGCAAGATGGATAGCGAAACGTGTACCGCCGACTGACCATCGTCTACTTCTGGTATGCGTTGGGCACAAATTGGCGCAGGAAACGGAGCATAAATTTGCTGTTTTCCGCAGAACGAACAATGAAACGCCAAAAATAGATTTATTCGCTTGTTTATGAAGAGTTGTACATAATGACGAGGTCACTTTGTGCGCGAAAAATGAACAGAGAAGCTAGAGTGCCATCCAATCCACAAAAGGTCAGCCTGGCGACCAACGCTGCACAGCTCGTTCATTGTTAAATTCTCTTCTTCTTCTTCTACAATTCTCCGCATTCTTTGTCAAATTAGTAGCTTTGACGTGCACAATCATGAGTCAAAACATGAAAACAATGTGAACAATGAAAACACAAAATAGTGCACCCAATGGGAATGTCGACCTTTAGAGAGGAGCTATCGTATCGGATAGCATGAAATGATTGAGTAGTTCTGGTCTTATCCTAGCTGTACACATTTGACTTTACAATTGAATGGCAGAAGGAAGCACTTTGAACGTGTTTTTGTTTTTGAGTTGTCTACAAACTGATTGAACTTTTGATTTCTTTTCTTTTCTGTAGCCTATCTGCACGCTCATTTACTAAATGAACTAAATAAGCGTTGAACTAACAAACAGTTTCTGTTTCAATGGCTATCATTCTCTTGTAACTTATCGCAATTGTCCAGCGAATTGCAATCGATCAAAAAACTTGACATTTATAAAACCTCTGACCACATAGTCACAAGTTTGCTTTCTAGCTGTTCTAGCTGCGCTCACAATCTCAGCTATTGTGAGACCAACGCCCTTTGCCCAAAACCACGCACTCAATGAAGTGAACCTTTCTTCCTTCTTAGTGCAACGAGCCAAACAACAAAAGGAACGGCCAGTTGTGTTTATAAGCGCATTTTTTTGGGGTGAAACAGAATAAACAAACAAAGTCCGTAGGCAAGTAAAGGCAGCGTCTGATCCTATTGACAACTGTTGCAGGAAGCAAATGCTCACTTTTCTGCTTTCAAATCCATGTGCAATGAGTTTTCAACTGGCACAACTGCCGACAACTGACCGTACAGTGTAGTTACTAAAAGGTCAACCGGAAAGTTGCGCAATTCACTCGTTCGCGTCATGCAATCCATCATAAACCGGATTTTTTGATTTGCGGCACTTCGTTTTCTGTTTTTGAAAAACCGTTTGAAAAAACAAGCAAAATGGAATAAGGTCACTTTCAAGGTTAGTTTCAAAAGTGCAAAGCACACCAGGGTCATCGTCGCTTTGACCGAAACCATCTTTCAAGTGTTTATCAAATAAAATGAAGCCTCTCTAGCATCCTCACTGGGCGAACTATGACATTAGAGCATTTTCGTGGTAAGTTCAATCTTCCATCCTTGTCACACTTATCGTTCACTCAATCGCTAAAAGTTAAAATCGCGAAATTCCATCTCCTTCACCTTTTAGCACACGAAACCCTCCAGAGAGTTCAAACAATTTTCATGTGATTCTCTGAGGAATGACGTAAGCGCTTCGGTCATAAAAGAAGTCGTGTTTACCGATGGACTTGTCGAATTATTAATGAACATGCGCCCGCGTGCATCACGTATTTCTTTAATGGCTTATAACAATGAGCCGCTGTGCACTTTAGCAGTTTACGAGTTCAAACGTGAAACATCGAGCGCTTCAAAGGCTCTGTAGCGCCTACAAAAACGGACTTGTATTGGATTGAATCACGTGCTATTGTTCTATTGTAAGTCAAATTTATTAATTCCTTTACGTGGGTGTAAACAGCAGTCAAAACGACAGAACAGAGCCGCTTTTCTTCAGTTACGAGGCTTCTAGTTGTCTCCGTAGATGTTGGCGTGAGTTTCAAGGTGATCGCGGAAGCAGTCGCGGATTCCGTTGAAGGACTGCACGCAGAAGAGGTATTTGTAGTCGGTGTAGACAACGTCGTCGGCCTTACAGTACTTCATGCACTCAGGGATCACTTTACTGGAACGTTGCAGTGATTAGAAGTGTTGAGATAACGATCTGATGACTTACTTCTTCTTGCAGCACTCAGTGTGGTCGTGATGAGAGCTGGCGCAGTCCCACATTTCTTTAACGGTCGTTCCGCGCGGAGAGCACATGTTCAGGAAGAAGTTGAGCTAAAAACGTGGAGCTTCTTTCGGCCAATTTCGCTATTTAAACTTGCATTTTCCTGTGAGAGTTTGTCGAAATCGCAGAATTGACGTTTGCACTCCTTGTCGGCCTTCTTCTGACGAGCACAGCACACCTTCAGCTTTTGGTTTGCATCACGCTTCGCCTCAACGACGGCGTTGAGTGCTACAAGCGCCACAAGAGCGAAGATGAGGTAGCGGAAGTGCTGTTGCATCTCAGAGACAGCGGAACGGGTCAGCGATGGAGTGATTTAACGAGGGACTATGTGGAAATCGTGTCAAATGTCGCATTTTATGAGATCGCAACAGTGGGAGGATCACTCAGGGCAAGGTCAGGCAAGAAAGGAACGAAAGAAAGAGTAATAAAAACAGACAAAATTAATTTTGGCGAAAACTTTTGTTTAAAAGTCGGCCAACGCCATAACTTCTCGTTGAATTGCCGAGTGCGGTGAATGGTCGTCAAATCGATGCGATTCATCGCGATGCGCAAGCCAACAAACCGAACGAGCGCAGCGAACTCAAATTGATCTCCGCTACTTGCGGATGTTCAAATAAAACAACAACGCAGTGCAGCAGATGATGACGATCGGAGGCAGCGCGCGGCCCGCCACCTCTTCCTGCAATCAACGCACAGGTTTCCGTTGCTCCTTGTGGTCTAAATTATTTGAAAATGCGTCACCTCGTCTTACTATTCACAACTGTAGTTGTTCTAGTTGTGCAGACAGTTCAATCGGACACGGAATGCTTCCGATACTCGAAGAAGCAGTTTACAGTGATCGTGGAATGTGACAATGGATGCACATATCGATTCAAAGAGAAAAACGGTGTGTCCTTTCTTTAGACTAGTCTTCTAATTGTTATGTTTAGATGGATTGTCAGTGCGAATCGACGGCGGATGCGCCAAGTCTGGCTCGAAGGAGAGTGGATGCTTTACGGGAAAGGATCGTGTCACTCGGTGCTCATGCTCAGGTGATCGATGCAATCTGAAGGGATATGAGATGCCGGAGGATGATTGATCTGTGTAGCGTTGCTATTTTGGAATAAAACTGATCGGGTAGAGCAGCCTCATTGCATTATGTACCGTGAATCGATGACAATGTTATGGCGCTTTCAGATGACATTTTGTGAGGGAAATCTTCAAATTCACAGTCAAATTCTAAATATCTTTTATTTAGAAAATTGGATAAACGCCTCTAGTTTGTCTAAAACGTCATGCATTTGGCAAAGAAGCGTCAACGTGGGAGCAGGGCATCTGTAAGTAGTTCCGCATCAGCATTCAAAGGTCACAAGGTCTCAGAAGTAAACAGTTCTTCAATAAATAAGCTAATCGAAGTAGACTAAACGGCTAAGCGCACGTATCAGTACTAACACTAACACTGTAGTGCCTGAGCGCAACGCTGATGAGAATGTTTATTGCTCTCAAAGTAAGATGGATTGATGTTGTCGCCATGTTTTTTGTAATAAGCAACAAATCAAAGCATTTATATCGATATTCGCAAAACTTGTAGATAATGAATCCGTTTTTAATTGCTTCCAGTTTCTAGCTTCAAATCTGTCTAGGCACAACACACTTTTCTGCTCATGTGAAGCAATTGGCCGCACTTACGGTGCTCAAAAAGGCGACAAAACTTCGCGCTGAAAGTCAGCATTTCCTCCGACAACAAACATCCTCTGTTGTTGAGGTCATTCTATCGCATTTAATCGCAGAGGATTTGCAATTACAAACACTATTCGTGCTCAGCAGTGAATGTGTTCAGTGCATCGAGCAAAGCTCAAACTCGAAAACCTGTTCAGGCTAGTTCTCGGCAACTTGGCATCTCCGCTCAATTACGTAACACAATTTGTTTAGACGAACCGCCGCATCACCCATTGCACGCAAGCCAAACCCATCGGTCAACGCAACTGGCGCTAGCATTTTTGCCGCAGGCTAGATTGATCAATTCTGGTTTTGGGAATGACGATCGCATTGCCTAATTCCACTTTTCCCTTCCGTTGCCATCGCCCGCAACACGATGCGTTGCTGCTATCTGCTCGTCCTCATCAACTTTGCCTTTGTAACGGCATTTTTAGGTATTTTCCAATCTTCCACCAGACACTGAATCTACTTTGCTTTAGACCTTCGTACAAAGCGTGATATAGTCGCTGCAGCATGCAAAAGACGTCCAGACCTTCCGTACTGTCACAAAGGTCAACAATCACCGACTCCGGCAGCATCGGAGCCTTTCCCAATGGGTGTTCCGAACAGTCAAGAGTCAGTTGGGAGCGTTAAAAACCCATTTGACGAGATCAGCGAGCGAGGTGCTGCAAAGTAAGTGGAAATGAGTGAGCGAAGAGGATGGAATTGCGTGTTTGCAGAAAAGAGAAGCCGCGAGTGACTCTAGTTCTCGACAAAGAGAACCAGGAAGAACTGTCCAAAATCAAATCAGTTGACCCCCGGCCGTGGACATCGATAAACAACTGGGGATTCGAAAACGAAATCCGCGATCGCAAGCGACCTTACAAAGTGCTCGTCGCCCCTCCCTCCAATGAGACTTCATCACATTCAGCTGTAAATCCTTTTGCCACTCGTCACTAGCATTTACTATTGCAATTTGTGCATAATAAACCTTATTAGTTCTTCGTCTAGGTTGCCGCTGATTCCCCAACATTTATTCCACAAAAGGGACCGAGCCCGCGGCTAGAACAAGTCTATGACTCGTTGAATTGGGTTCCCCGAGGAGTAGCAGTCCCCGCAAACGTTCAGATTCCTGCAGACGACCCCAACAGGAGCGGCCTGTTGAAGGATATTGGCAGCATTGATGTGGGCTTCAATTTCGCGGTTGCGTCATACCCCGGAAACGATCCTGTCAGTGTTGGCGCAAAGGTAAATCAATTAACAATCACATCGCCTTCAAAATGGCACATTTCTTCAGGTCGGCGTAGGTTTCGGAGCTAGCGGCTTGGCTGGAAAGCTTCCCGAATCGATGGGCTTCGGTCCGCAAGGCGAAACATACAGTTTGAACGATTACGACGGTAACAAAGCGATGATTATGCCGGACAAGGCGCGCAGAGTGGCACAACTTATGCGACTTGGCTTACTAAAGCCGGTGAACTATGGACCGGCGAAACAGCTTATTGGAGTCAACACCGGTTTGGGAATTGGTCATCCTGGCAAATAGGCAACTATCCTGATGGATTATCTGTATATAAGTTGTGAGAGAATTGTAAATAAAGAGTTTTAGAGGTTTGAGTTGATCATTTGAGGCGCAAAAGTGGACACCTCACAGCTGTTGCCCTGCGTCGAGTTGATTTCAATTGCTCCGTTTCTTGCATTGCTTGTTTCAAGGCATCAGCGTGAACTACAAGTTCAGATTGCAAGAGATTACAACACCTTGGTTAGGATCGACTTGTGAGTGACAGCAGGATTGATGAATTAAGTCATCGATATTCAGCCGCCGTCGCATTTGAAATGTGCTTTCCAAACCGTGAGTTGCCCTTGCTATGTCAATGGTCCTGTGAGGAATAATATCCGATATCCGTTGCGTCAAGCTATGTTAGCAACGCATTGAACCTCTCACATTAAATGCATAAACTGTTTATATTATCGCGTTTTACCAATGACTGACAATGCTCTTCCCTCTGTTGTCATCGTGCTTGCATTCGTTCGTAACACCTGGACGTTTTTTCGATACAATCTCGTTGTTTCGTCGGTTCATTGAGTTGCAAAAAGATCGTTGAGTTGCTCTGCGTAATTTGTCTAAGGCCTCTGGTCTGTTTGTCTAGTCAGTAGCACTACAGCATTGGAAAGAAAAGATCTTAAAAAGCCTAGTATAGCTCTATTCGCCGATTGCTTAGAATTTATCAATATTTGCTAGCTTGGCGTTAGAATAAAACGGATTTTCAAACCAAATTATACCTTCCTGATGTGTGGATCGGTTTTCTAGATTATCACTGACTGACCGACCACACTGCCGACTCCATATCGCAAAAATCAACTCACATTTCGAGAACATTCGAGAAAACAAAATTTCTACTCGTTTTCCCTCTTCTTCTCTCACTGGTGGTCGCTCCTCCCAGGGGTCTCGCCGCGAAAGTATGTGCGACTGTATGAATTTGCTCATCTCGAATGTTCGATTTCGCTCGCGTTCTCTCCTTCTTCTGGCCGTTGACCGTTTTGACTCGCGGATCTCTTTTGAACTCATTTTCTGATCTTAGATGTATGCTAATAGTATTGATCGATTTTAGCAAAAATGGCCATGGCAGGTGAAGCGCTCCTCGCCCTGACGGGCACCCGCAACACAGGACAATCGATTCGCACACAAAATGGTATGGAAATTGCTTTTGTTTACAGATTTGACTCGCCACCAATTGGACCCAAATTGTTCTCATTTTGACCAGTGGCCGCCGTAGGGTTTACATGGTATCTGCATCTGTATTTGAAATGATACCCAATATTCTAAAATTTTAAAATGTCTAGCAGAAAGTTTAGCTTATGGATTATCCAAAAACATGCATAGCAAACGCTTTAAAACCTTTCGAACTCGCTTTAAATGATTAAACTCTAAAAGAGAAAGCAAGCTACGATCT
Source organism: Steinernema feltiae (assembly GCA_007213375.1). NCBI lineage: Eukaryota > Metazoa > Nematoda > Chromadorea > Rhabditida > Steinernematidae > Steinernema > Steinernema feltiae. The sequence goes on along the minus strand of MQUG01003868.1, from coordinate 8,796 downwards.
AACTCTAAATCATCAAACATTCATTTGACAGTGGAATCACCCAAAAAGCCACAATCCGTGTTTAAATGAGTTTTCATTTCCCTCTTTATAGTTACTGCTGCTTGTGCGATTGCGAACATTGTCAAGTCGTCGCTTGGACCCGTTGGCCTCGACAAAATGCTCGTTGACGACGTCGGAGACGTTATCATTACCAACGACGGTGCCACGATTCTGAAGCAATTGGATGTGGAGCATCCCGCCGGAAAAGTTCTGGTCGAGCTCGCCCAGCTCCAAGATGAAGAGGTATAGTAGCACGTTGATTAGTTTTTGATCGTTTCTGGGTTTTTTCAGGTTGGAGACGGAACAACCTCTGTTGTCATCATTGCCGCTGAGCTTCTAAAGGCCGGTGACGAACTTGTGAAGCAGAAGATCCATCCCACCACTGTCATCAACGGCTATCGCCTCGCATGCAAAGAAGCAGTACGATATTTGGAGAAGAATCTCGCTATTCCCACCGAAGAGCTCGGAGAAGAATCGCTTCTCGGCGCTGCCCGCACTTCCATGTCCTCGAAGATCATTGGATCGTACGTTTACTGACACGCTAGCTCTGTAACCAATTCTCTCCTTCAGAAGCATTGAATTCTTCTCCGAGATGGTCGTAAAGGCGGCAAAGCTGGTGAAAACCGTCGATGGAGGCGGCAGAGTGTTGTATCCAATCAAAGCTGTCAACATCCTGAAAGCGCACGGAAAATCAGCAGAGGAGAGTATGCTGATCGAGGGTTACGCGCTCAACTGTACTCGCGCTAGCGAAGGTATCACGGCTTACTTGAAGCGGCGCCCTGAAATCCACGTATTTCAGCCATGCCCCGCTCAATCAAGAATCCCAAGATCGCGTGTCTGGATTTCTCGCTCCAAAAAGCGAAGATGCATTTGGGAATTTCGGTTGTTGTCGAAGATCCAGAGAAGCTCGAGGCTATTCGCCGAGAGGAAATGGACATCACCAAACGACGCATTCAGAAAATCCTCGACGCCGGAGCAAACGTTATCCTCACGACTGGCGGTATCGACGACCTGTGCCTCAAGCAGTTCGTTGAAGCTGGCGCAATGGCCGTACGCAGGTGCAAGAAGGTCGATTTGAAGAGAATTGCCAAGGCTACTGGCGCCGTTCTCACTTCTTCTTTGGCCAATTTGGAAGGCGACGAAAGCTTCGATTCCACCATGCTTGGAACTGCTGAAGAGATTGTACAAGAGCGTATCTCCGATGATGAACTGATCTTCATTAAGAACACCGCTGCTCGCACTGCCGCTTCCATCATCTTGCGGTAAGCTGATTGCATTAAACAGTGTTGACTGCGAAGTTGTTATCTGTTTCAGTGGAGCCAACGACATTATGCTCGACGAGATGGAGCGCTCCATGCACGATGCTCTGTGCGTGGTCCGCCGAGTTCTGGAAAGCAATCATGTTGTCTGTGGAGGTGGTTCCGTTGAAGCCGCGTTGAACGTGTATCTTGAGGCATTTGCCACAAGCTTGGTAATAATCAAGTGTGTGAATCATATTCTTACTTGAGTATTTCAGGCCAGCCGCGAACAACTCCCTGTTGCCGCTTTCGCTGATGCTCTTCTCGTTATTCCCAAGACCCTCGCTAAGAACGCCGCGCAGGACGCTATCACCCTTGTCGGAAAACTCCGTTCGTTCCACGCCATGGCCGAGAAAGAGCCAAAGTACAAGTGGGCCGGTTTGGATCTCAGCCAAGGCATCGTCTGCGACCGGAAGGCCGTCGGCGTTCTCGAACCTCTCATGAGCAAAGTCAAGAGCTTGAAATTCGCGACTGAAGCAGCAATCACTATCCTGCGAATCGACGATCTCATCAAGCTGGACAAGGTGGAACCCCGTGGCGGTGACGAATGCCATTAAATCACGTTTTAACGCATTTGCTTGCTTCTTTTCAACTTGTTTTTATTGTTTGTACCTGCTTTATTGATACTGGGACTGAAGATGATCTACAAAAGTTGTTGCAGTGTTTGTTGTCAATGTTTTGTTTTCTTGTTTCATCTATAAAGTCAACTAAGTTGACGCAACTTGTTGGCCGTCTCCTCTTTGCCTCATTTGTCTGCCAATTTCGTTGATTTTGATGTTGCAAAAAGAAAATAGAGAGAAAAGAAATCCAAGACATCCGGTATTCCAACATTCGTCGTTTGTCGTCAGCATGTAAGCACAATGCTGCTGCAGTACAGAATCTTTCACCAGCAGAGTCAGAAGATTATTTTCCTTTACGTGCGCATTAGACGTAACTCGATTCAAACTGATGCTAGGACAGCAGAACAAACTTGCAACGGTAAATCGTTAACGTCCGCTTGAACCAATATTTGGAATAGTAGAAACTCTTGGCGGCGCAACTGATAAAACAGGTGATCAGACTGGAAAGCTCGATGACAGCATGTGCTCGCCTGAGCAAACACGAAGAAGCTACCCATTTAAGGCGGAATGCGGCACAGAGATGCCAATTTCTCCCTCTTTCGTCATGTTTCTGCTGCTTCAAGTCTTTGCTGCGGTCCTGCACATAGCCTCAGGGTAAGCCCAGCAAGCCCCCAGGCGCACTATGCGTTTTTATTTAGGCAAAACTGCGTGGACGGCAACGGCGTTGTCCAACTGCCGATGCAAAGCTACCTCACCAACAATTGCATGTCCGTGAACGTCTGCGTTCAAGGCAAAATCTACTCCAACCCGCACGCGTGTCCGCAGCACTCAGTTTGCGGTACCGACGATGGCGAGATGGCCTGCGTCTGCAGCAACGGCTACAAGTGGGACGACGACAAACTCTTCTGCATCAAGGTCGGCTGCGCCTCTGTGCGCCGGCGTATCGAGCAATTTCAGGTTTCCGCTCTTCCAAGACCAACTCTCGGCTGTGTCGACGCGGCCTCTGGTACTTGGCACGCTCCCCAGCACGCGTTCTACACCGACTTGAGCTGCAGAACGATCAGAAAATGCCTGGACGGAAAGATGCGGACAGTGAGCACCGAGGGCTGTGACAAGCACCGTCAATGCGTCCTGGACAACGCCGGCGTGCCGATATGCGCTTGCAAGAGCGGATTCGCCGAGGACGAAGCGAGCGGCACATGCGTCAACGTGAGCATCCGATAGCAAGCGCTGCTCTTACGCGTTTTCAGGAACAATTCCCGGTGAAGAAGGACTGCGTGCATATCGACGGCTCAATAATCGAATTTAACAAGGCGATGATCTACGATGACTGCAAGACAATCGTCGCCTGTCTCGGCGACAACAAGACCCACACAGAACGCTACGAGTGCGGCGAGAATGCATACTGCGGCACAGAGGACGGCGAGATGACCTGCTTGTGCAAGCCGGGATTCCGCTGGAGCGACACGGGAAAATTCTGTCTACGCTGAAGACGTTGAGTCTCTTTCCAATAAACCGCGTTTTCTTGAGTGTGTGCTTGCCCAAAGACCATTTGGCTGCATCCGTTGATGGCGTTCAATTTGATCGATGAACGCGTTTGTCACAAACCAAAGCAGTGCTGCGGTCTGCAGAAGCGCTAGTGTAACTGAACTCCATCTTTATTTTCACAGAATTTGGGATATCTGGCACGATGTGGATACGCAACATAGATTTTTGTGTCGCAGAAATGATTTTTTAAATTGATTAATTGATTGAAAGTTGAGACGCATTGAGATAGTTCGATTGTTAGTTTATTTTGCTAGTTTGCTACACTCTTTGTTGATTTTGGTCCTTAGTGCGATTGGTTGCATTTGAATAAATAATGCACAAGGTTTGAGCTCCGAAATCTGAGCTGCGTGCATGCCAACAAGGCTCATTTCAGCTTGCGATGGTGTTCGTGATGAAGGTCCAGCTCGCCCATGGCAGCGCTGTTCGCTTCGTTTCCAATTTTAGCAACATTTCCGAGTTGTACGAGTGTATCGCTCACTCCTTTCAGTTGAATCCCGATGATGTGAGAATCCATCAAGTATCTATGTGGTAATGACTCTCCTAGATCCTCTTCTGCACAGTGAACACACACAAACCCGACGTTAGCGCACTTCTCTTCGGTACAATCACCGAAGATGACCTAGTCTTCGCGCATCTGGCAGGTGACGCGTTGGAATTCGAGGCGGAGAAGACCGGCGAGTTTCTCGGAGTGACAATAACAGACAACGGCGCCGGTAATATTGTCGTGAAGCAGATTCACCAACTGACGGTAGCAGCTAAAACCCAATTGAAGACCGGAGATGTTCTCGTCAAAGCGGTAGGGTCCGAGAAAGCGTACGGTAAAGATTCACGAGTTTAGAACGGTCAATCACTGAAGGGGATGCGCCACTGCGAGGCGTCGGCGATGTTGCGTGCGATCCCGGTGGGCGCGAAGGTGCGAATCGAGGTCATCCGACCGTTCATGGAAGGATTCTGTAAGTGCCGCGCTTCCTACAGCTCTCCTACAGTATTTTTAAGCCTTCGTCAGCGCACGAACACAAGAACGCTACAGAAGCGTCTTGTTCTCCGCAGATCCGCCGCTTCCTCCCCCTGTAAGCGAACCGTCAACCAATGAATCTTGAGTTTTTCCCTTCAGCGGAAGCCAACGCACACGACGATTCGTTTCGCCATCAACGACGGTGAAGTGATTCGCTGCTCGTCGCGCGATGATCGTTTCTGTCGCCCGTCTACCGTAATCCGACTGAACGCGCTGCTTGACAGCTATTTTGGTTTCCACGATGACGATCTAGCTGTTCATCTCTGGCGAATCTCCAAGAAATCGGAAAATTTCGCGATTTTCTGCGATCTGGTGGCTTCGGATGCCGAAATGCGAATGTTCCAACTACCCGAGAACGTTCTGCAAAGCATGTGGACAGTTCTGAAGGCCGTTTAGGCTATTGTAAGTGTACTGTGGTAATCTAGAAGTGACAGCAACACAATAAACAACACAATATGAAATGAAAAACAGAAGCAGAAATCATTAGGCGAAGAGGAAACGAAACAGATTTGGAACATTCCACCCCAACGGTTGGGTCGGCTTTGCGTTGTTGCAACCTCTGAAGCCTCTGTCCGTATGAGCATCGCTGTTTGCGTCTTCTCACTCTCGAAGGGTTTCTTGTTGCAATGTTTGCCACCGCCGCCGTTATGTACAGCTCGTCAGCGTCCTAATTGGATTGTTACATGGACAGACTGAGGCAGCTAGGTTAGATATTCGCTCAGCAAACGATTGCGATTTCAGTTCTTGTAATGATGACGATATGGATGACTGAGATTGCATTATATTGTTTCGTGGACCGTAAAAGCCTCAATTATTCGCTGCAAAATTCTCGATTTCGTTGCTCACGGTCCGTTGTCATGGATTTCTACAAATAATGCAATCCACGTCCTTATTAATAGTTAACGAGGCGAACATATCAAGTTGAACGCTTCAAATCCAGTCAGTTCCGTCACTATGATCACCGTGAAGCAGACCCGGACGATTCGCATTGCCGATGGTGGCCCCATAACGTCAACCACCATCCAGGTGCACCAGGTTCAGGACGAAACAAGGCCCGCTCCTGTGAACTGTAAGTTTGCTCCTCTCGGATGCGATGTGGACGTAAGTTAGTTAGACATGAGGCATTTGAAGGCACAAATGTGCTGCTTGTAGTTGGTTACGCGAGATCACGAGAAGAAACGTCCCATCAAACACTTGACGGTGTGCAACGATGCAACAAGATCAGTGGTGAGGAAATTCGACGCTCTAAACACGCTCTTGAACGAGCAAATCTTGCGATTCGATTATCTGAAGTCAAACAGCAATCGCATGGCCATTCGCGGAGGGCCAAACTACCTCTGGAAGATTGCAGACTGGTCGAAATCCTTCAAAATGGCGAAGGAGGGAAAAGTCAGCATCATATACTCAGATCCATTCTACTCATCAACATTTAACTACCGTATGGTTGCCAGTCTCGCACCCTACGGTCAAGGAAGAGGTAATTGAGATCATTTGAATTCGAAAACTTGTGTAAATTGCAGCCTACGGCCAGTACGCTTCGATTTTCATCCAAATCGTCGAAGGAGACTATGATCCGATCCTCCAATGGCCATATCGGGCGCCGATTCTGTTCACGTTGTGGGATCAGCATGAAACGCTTTCGGAAAAGCGAAATCTCTCAGTCCGCGTCACTCCCAACACTGTTCAGGTACGCTGAACTGGCCATTTTCGACGAATGCGCATATTGATCACGTTGCAGATGAATGCACCCTTCCTCATGCAACCCAAAACGGCCGAATCCTCCATTTGGCTGCGATAAATTTGTCCTTGTCGATCAACTCAGCAACGAGAAGAGGCAGCTACGTGAAAGACGATACACTATTCATTGAAATCGGCTTCGATTTTATGACTGAAATGATGATGTAGGAGATTAGTAAATGCAACATCCGTTGGAAAAGTGGAAGATAGATGACGCGGAAAAGAGACACGCGTATAGAAAGAGAGCAGAAATTCAGCCCATTATTACCGCCAAGCGAGTTTCAAAGACACACACGTATTAAATTCATCGAGAAGATCAATTCGAAAATTGGGTCGATCACGCAAACAACACATCTGTGTGCGGAAAGCGATTGCGTTATTTCTCTGGTCGTCTGTGCTCTCTCGCACCGCTGCAGCCAAACAATAGAAATGACGGCGCGTTGTATAAAAGCAATCGCGTTTCCGATCACTTTGGGGCGAGTCCCCAGGCAACGATGTAAGTGTGTCCCTCCGTCGTCGAGCACCAACTCGGCGACGAGGTCTTCCACCAGCGTTAGCAGGGGGGCCCCCAGACGGTGCCTAGAACATTTTTTTGGAGTTTCACATTGTGGAATCAGCATGAAACGCGGAGAAGCGAAATCTCTCAGTCAGCGTCACTTCCAACACTGTTCAGGTACGATGAGCTGTCCATTTTCGTCCGAATCCTCCATTTGGCTGCGATAAGTTTGTCCTTGTCGATCAAGTCAGCAACGAGAAGAGCAGCTAAGTGAACAACGATACACTTTTCATAGAAATCGGCTTCACTTTTATGACTGAAATGATGATGTAGGAGATTAGTAAATGCAACATCCGTTGGAAAAGTGGAAGATAGATGAAATAAATGATAGAATAACGCGAATAGAACGAGGCAATGTTTGAAGCAAACCACTGCGCGCGTATTTCAAACTTCGACATGTCGTTCACACATAACACATCTTGAACTACGCGTGACCAACTCGATCTATGCATTTTGAATGACTTATCAGTTTTATGACGTAATCAATGCGGAAAATCAATGGATTTTTTCAATAGACTTCTTCACATCTTCGCCTGCAACAATACACATCAGCAAAGCTCGGCAAGCTGTGCACGTACGTTCAAAAGCGTTCATCGACTCCGGGAATGTTTTTGTCAGTTCTGCTTTCACTCCTGTCGGAAGATTTTGTATTTCATTGCTAATTCGCTCGTACTGTTTCTTCAGCTCCAATTCTGTAGTACGCAAATGATCGCGGGAAGTGCTGATTTTCGCAAATTCGGTGACAACCGTTCGGGAGGCGTCAAGAACCTAAGAGTTCGATGTATGTTAATCATAAATTTATGAAGTAAAACGATTCTGCAGCGCATTAGAGCGTTTGCATGTTGTTGATTGCCTCTATGAAAGCAACACCAAGCTAAATTTGTGGCGTTTTAGTCGTTTTTCACTTACGTCCTCGACGAATGCTGCCGCCGCCGGTGACAACTTTTGAATTTTAGCTTCAATCCCTTCTCTCAAATTCTTCGTTTTCACATACAAGGTTTCAGAAACGTTTTTCACCGCCGCAAGACCGTTGTCTAACGCTGTGCTAGGATCATCTTCCCAGTTCTTCACAAACACCAGCGCCAATTTTTCGATCACATGTGATTCGTTGAGGCTTAAATCGTAGTAAAACTTCTGAGCAATCGCTGGAAGTGAATCTAAAATGCAAGACTTAAACACAATTAGTACAACAGAATAGTGGTCTTCACCGACGAAGGGTTTCTCGCCATGAGTGCCTGTTAGTGCGCAAACACCAGTAACGAGGACAAAACATTGAATGAGACGAAGCATTCTAGTGTTGTGACTGAAAACAATATCATTATGGTTGGAGTTAAATGTGCACCGCGATGAGTGAAAACAAGTCGGATTATGTGGGTTGAGCATTTGTGCGTAGTAAATTAATTGTTTTGGGGAGCAAAAACCGATGGAAGATTAACTGGAACAGCAAAGACCCAAAAAGTTGGGATATTGGTCTCTATGGTTTGAGGAACAAAGAAGCAGCACCCTACGGTCAAGGAAGAGGTAATTGAGATCATTTGAATTCGAAAACTTGTGTAAATTGCAGCCTACGGCCAGTACGCTTCGGTTTTCATCCAAATCGTCGAAGGAGACTATGATCCGATCCTCCAATGGCCATATCGGGCGCCGATTCTGTTCACGTTGTGGGATCAGCATGAAACACTTTCGGAGAAGCGAAATCTCTCAGTCCGCGTCACTCCCAACACTGTTCAGGTACGATGAGCTGGCATATTTCGTCCGAATCCTCCATTTGGCTGCGATAAGTTTGTCCTTGTCGAGAAAGAGCTACGGGAAGAGCAGCGACTCGAAAGACGATACACTTTTCATTGAAATCGGCTTCGATTTTATGACTGAAATGATGATGTAGGAGATTAGTAAATGCAACATCCGTTGGAAAAGTGGAAGATAGATGACGCGGAAAAGAGACACGCGTATAGAAAGAGAGCAGAAATTCAGCCCATTATTAACACCAACCGAGATTCAAAGACACACACGTATTAAATTCACGAGAAGATCAATTCAAAC